>JAUKWC010045277.1:0-10639 GCA_032356245.1 Endocladia muricata | reverse complement strand
GACAGATGGTCGAAGATCATGTCGCTGACGGGCGCCTTCGTCCCGGCCACGGTGATGGCGCGACTGCTCTCGGAGCCGGGGTGCCCCGGATCGACGTTCCGGATGGTGCAATGCCGCATGATCAGGTTGTGGGCGCCATTGGTGATGCGAATGCCCAGGCCCTTGACCACCACGCCGGGACTCGGCGCCGTCTGACAGGCCACGGTCACGTCGCTGCCCGCACCTCCCGCCATCACGACGAGTTCCTTGCCGGTATCGAAGACGCCGCCGACCGCGAACGTGATGATGCGCGGCCCGCTCATGACCTCGAGAGCCTCACGCAACGATGTCCGACCGTCGTTGCCGTTCACCGAGTCTTCCAGTGTATCCACGATGACGACACGACCGCCGCGTCCCCCGCTCGCTCGCCGGGCGTGACCGACCGCGCCGGGGAAGGCCAGCAACTCGCCGTCCGCCGTGTTCGCGGGCCCGGCATCCGGCGTACCGGCGGACACCACGAGCGGATCGCCTTCCGCCGGCGGTGTTCCCTGACCGCCGTCGGCGTCACCCGCCAGGCCGTCATCGACGTCGACGGATTCGCTGGGAGAGGGCTCGCACTCGACCGCGGCGTCCGTCTGCACTTCGGTTTCGACCTCCGTTCCGGGCTCTGCCTCGGCCTGCTGCTCTTCCTCGGGCGCAGCCTCGGCTTCCTGTTCCGCCACCCGGGCCTCGTCAGCCTCCTGTTCGGCGACGCGGGCCGCTTCGGCCTCCCGTTCCGCCGCACGTGCAGCTTCGGCCTCCTGTTCGGCGACGCGCACCGCCTCCGCTTGCTCCTCGGCCGCGCGTGCCGCTTCGGCCTCCTGCGCCTGCACGCGCGCCGCTTCAACCGCCCGCTCGGCGGCCGCGGCTTCCTCGGCCGCTCGGGCAGCGGCCTGCTCCTCGGCCATCACCGCTTCGGCGACTCGGGCCGCCTCCGCCTGCTCCTCGGCAGCCCGGGCCGCGCTCGCCTGCTCCTCGGCGGCCTGGTCGGCCGTGGCCTGCTCGGCCGCGGCGCGTTCCGCCGCGGCTTCCGCTTCGGCCGCCTGTTCGGCGGCGGCCTGCGCCTCCGACGCCGCGAGTTCCTCGGCCGCGCGTTCCGCCGCGGCTCGTTCGGCCGCCGCACGCTCGAGTGCCGCCTGCGCTTCGGCGGCCCGTTCAGCCGCCGCACGCTCGGCCTCCACCTGCTCCAGAGCGGCCCGCTCCGCCGCTGCCTGTTCCTCGGCAACGCGCTCCGCGGCAGCCTCGGCGGCCGCGACCCGCGCAGCTTCCGCCTCGCGTTCCGCCTCCGCCTCGGCCGCAGCGAGCCGCTCCGCCTCGGCTGCCCTCTCGGCGGCCGCTTCCGCCTCCGCCATCCGCTCGGCCTCGGCCACTCGCTCGGCGTCGGCGACCCGTTCGGCCTCGGCAATCCGCTCTGCCTCGGCGGCTCGCTCGGCCTCGGCAGCCTGCTCGGCCTCCGCCGCTCGCTCCGCCTCGGCGGCACGCTCGGCCTCGGCAGCCTGCTCGACCTCCGCCTGTTCACCTTCCGCCCGAGACGGCACCGAAGGGTCGACGGTCGTCGGTGCTTCCACGACTTCCTCCGTCGTCTCCGCTTCGGACGTCGGTTCCTCCACGCCGGACGGTGCCGGGTCGGACGCGTCGACCACGGGCTCCATCGGCTCGAAAGGGCTGACCGGAGTGGCCTCGGGCGGGTCGGTCTCGGCATCGACGATCGGTTGTGGCGTGGACACGACCAGAGGCACGTCCGGCTGGACCACCACGTCGGGCCCGGGTGTCACGGCAGGCCTGGTGACGGGCACCGGGACGAACACGTCGACGGCAGTCACGACATCGGCCTTGATGGTCAGATCCTGCGCGATGACCGTGGGTCCGGCCGAACCGTCGAGGGAGACGATCAGATAGCGATAGGTGCCGGGCCGCTCGAGCGTATCGTCGACGAAGCTGCCGGACACGGACGTTCCGACGAACTCGTAGCCGGTCGGCACGACCAGACCGCCGAACTCGTCGTTGAAGACTTGAGCATCCTCACAGACGTCGCGCTCCGCGGCGCGCGCCGTACCCGCATTGCCGTTCGAACCGGCTGCGCCGTCGGGCAGCGTTCGACGATAGACCTCGTAGATCTCCGCGTCGGTCGGCGTCCACTCGAGTGTCGTGTTGCCGTCGACGAGCACCGTGCCGGAAAAGGTGCTGTCCGAAACCGAGGTGTAGCGCACCGCGCTCCGAACAGGCAACGCCGCCCCGGCCAGTGCCGTCGGGATGTCGAGCGGACCACCATCGACGCCTTCCGCGCTATCGCCGCCTCCGCCATTGCCGGATTCGGCACATCCGTGCAACGCGACCACGATCATGGTCGTCAGGACAGTACGCGTCCACGGACGCGACAGCACTGCAGACGGTGTGACTTGCATGAGAGCTTCCCCAGGGATGCCTCGCCGACCCGATACGTCGGGCCGTCCCTGCGCGGACATGTCGTGCGCAGGGCGAGATCGATGGGAAAACTAGCGTCGCGTCGCAGGGACTCTGAAGCTGTCGCGACGAAAAAAGTGAGCGTTACAAACGACGGGCGACGGCCTCCCTGCCGTCGCCCGTCAGGAAATCAGCAGGCACCGAGTTCGTTCAGGAACTCTTCGATATTGGTGTAGCCGTCCTTGTCCCGGTCATCGAGGAAGTCGTTCGGATCGCTGGGGTCGAGACCGGTCCGACGCTCCCAGTCATCCGCCATGCCGTCGCGATCGGTGTCGTACGCCGCCGGATGAGCCGAGGACTCGTAACCACGGAAATCCCGACGGTCGCTCGAGTCGATGCCGACGCGGCCACCGCCATCGCGGTACTCGGCGAGAACCCGTGAATCGAAGCTGGCCCGAGTCGGGCGTGAAGCTCCCACGCACGCTGCGTCGAAAGCCAGTGCCTCGTTCATCTTTCGGTCCGGCGATCCGACCGACGTGTTCTTCAACGGACCGCTGTTGCCGGTCTGGCCGTTCACGAAGACGTTGTCGCTGACCCGATAGTGAGTCGCGGAACCCTTCTTCTTGGCAAACCGCATGGCCGGCTTGTCGGGGCGCGTGGTCGGCCCCGACTTGAACTCGTTGCCACGCACATGCACGTCGACTCGGCCGGACTGGCGCGGCAGTACGTCCAGTCCGGTTTCCTGCCAGTTGTAGATGACGTTGTTCAGGACTTCGCCACTGGTGCCCCAGATCTGCGGGTTTCGCCGTCCGTTGTGCGCGATGAAATTTCCGATGATCGAGCAACCCTCGACCCTGAACCGCTTCGACGCCGAGTTGCAGGACGGACCCATCGAGTGCAAGTAACGGACGGGCAGCTGACCGGACTCCGAATGTTCGCTGTCGGCATCCCCTTCGGCCACGATCGAACGACTCAGCGTGATGTTCTTCAAGGGATGCTTGGCGCTCGGTCCGACGAAGGCCGTGAAGTTCTCGTCCGGGGCCCAGCCGAGCGAGAGATGGTCGAACACCATGTTGCCTATCGGCGAGCCGCTGGCGACCACGGCGAGCGCACGGCTGCTCTCGTCATAGGGCTTGCCCTGTTCCTTGTTGCGGATGGCGCAATGCCGCATCACGATGTCGTGTGCACCACCGCGGATGCGGATGCCGTTCCCCCGGATCAGGACACCGGGCGCGGGCGCCGACTGACAGGCGAGCGTCACGAAGCTGTCGGCCGCGTTGCTCATGATGATCGTGCGGTTTCCGGTATCGAACGTGCCACCGACACCGAAGACGATCGTGCGTGGCCCTTCGAAGATCTCCAGCGCCTCGCGCAGCGAGGTACGTCCGTCCCTGGCATCGACGACATCCTCTCTCGTATCGACGATGACGACACGCCCGCCGCGACCGCCCCGAGCGAATCGGCCGTTGCCCTGCGCGTCGGGGAAAGCCAGCATGCCACCGCCCTTCCCGGTGGAGCTCGCCTGTGCCGTCGTACCGACCGTGGCGAGCAGCGACGCTGCCGCCAGGGTGCAACCGAGCACCAGCTTGCGGCCGTTCGTGAAGGGCAAGGCCGCATGGTGCGCGCGCCCGGTTCGTGTGCCAACGTCCATGTTTCGATGTCCCGAGAAGATGAGTTTGTGCCGGCACTCTGACCGAGCGTGGTGCGAACGCTGCGGAATATATGCACAACAGCTGAAACGTTGCTGAACTACCGGGGCTTCGGAGATGCCGAGCGACCGGCCGCGGCGACGTCGATCGTCCGTTTCGCGATCGAATCCATCGATGGAAAAGCGACGTAATATTGACGCATCGAACATGTGGAAAAGTAAGTCGCTGATTCTGTGACAAAGTCGATTAACCGTTACTTTTCGGAAACGGCTGGCGAACGAAAGCATCCGTGTCAACGTTGCAGATTGGAAAATACCGACGCCGGCCGACGTGCACGAGCACGACATCGTCGTGTACGGCCTTCCGGTACCGACCGGCGCGGTCGCCGACGACCCGAAGCCTCATCCGGCCCGCACGAACCGCGACGGGCTGGTTCCCGCGACGCGATATCATGCGCGACGTCGGAAATCCGTCCGCGGCAAGCCCAGAGCGATACGAGAGTTCAATGCAAGTCATGCACGTGATCAGCGGACTCCGCAACGGCGGCGCCGAGGCCATCCTGGCTCGACTCGTCACCCGCGACACCGAGGACGATCACTGCGTCGTGTCGATGATGACGGACGACTACCATGGCGCGAGGCTGCGCCGACAGGGTATCGAAGTCATCGAGCTCGACATGCCACCCGGTGCACTGACGCTGAAGGGACTGCGCACGCTGTTTCGCTTGCTGCGCGAACGCAAGCCCGAGGTCGTGCAGACATGGATGTATCACGCAGATCTCGTCGGGGGCACGCTGGCGCGTCTGGCGGGCCGCCCTCATGTCTTCTGGGGACTGCATCACACGACGCTGGACGCCGAGCAGACGTCGCGAACGATTCGCCTGCTGGCGCGTGTCTGCGCCGCCGCCTCGTGGATCGTCCCGACGCGCGTCGTGAGCTGTTCGGCGGAAGGGGTGCGGGTCCATGCCGGGCTCGGCTATCGACGTAGCCGGTTCGTCGTCGTGAACAACGGCTACGACATCGACGAGTTCACGCCCGACGCAGAGGTCCGCGAGAACCGGCGGCGGTCACTCGGTGTCGCCGGCGACACCGCGCTGCTCGGCATGGTCGGGCGCTGGCACGAGCAGAAGGATCACGAGAACCTCCTGCGCGCCCTGTCGCTGTTGCAGGAGCGTCGCCCGGCGGGATGGCACTGCATGATGGTCGGGCCCGGGGTGGACGAGGACAACGAGGCCCTGGTGACGAGCCGTGCGGCGAAGGGACTCGACGCATCGGTCACTCTCGCCGGTCCGACGGACGCCGTACCGGGCCTGATGAACGCGCTCGACCTGCACGTGCTTCCGAGCGCCTTCGGCGAGGCGTTCCCCAACGTCGTTGCGGAAGCCATGGCCTGCGGCACCCCGTGTGTCGTCACCGACATCGGCGACGCGGCGCTGATGGTCGGGGACAGCGGCTGGGTCGTCCCGCCGGCCGATCCGGCCGCCCTCGTGGCGGCGATCGAAGAGGCGCTGGACGCACGTGCCGTGACCGACGACTGGACCGTACGTCGGGAAGGCTGCGTCCGCCGCGTGCGCGAACGCTTCGGCCTGAAGCGGATGGTGGCCGCCTATCGCGAGGTCTGGATGACGGCGCTCAATCCGGCGGCGGATCGGCGGCGTTCAGTCGCAGACCGAACGAATGAGGATCGCTGAGCAGCCGTCGCAACAGCCGGACGTAGTAGAGCACCGCCAGCGCGGCGGCGAGCGCGCGTCCCGACCACAGCCACGCACCGTCGAGCACGAACATCGACACCCACATCGGGGACAGCACGGCCAGCGCCCACCCGAGCGACACGGCGAGCGGCCGCAACGCCGTGATCGCCGACCCGCCCGCGAGCACGTGCACGCGCATCGTCATCGCCAGGTAGGCGACGCTCGAGACCAGCGAGAACAGCACGATCGCCTGCTCCGCCGAACCGAGCTTCCAGCCCGCGAACAGCGCCAGCACACGCGCCACCGCGAGCGTGAGCTGCCAGGTCGAGAGTTCCCGGTCGTGGCTGGCGATGGAGAACACGGCGATCAGCGACGTGGATATCAGCACCGTGTAGATCCAGGGCGCCATGAGTGCCGCGTAACGTCCGGCGTCGGCCCACTCGGCACCGAAGACCAGCGCGAAGACGTCCTGACCGACCAGGACGACGGCGAACAGCGGGATCGCCACCAGACGGCACAGGGCGCCGTTGAACGTCTCGACCGCGCCGAGCAGTCGACCGCCCGCCTCCGCGCGAACCCCGACCGACATGAAGACACCGCTGATCGCGTCGGTGACCAGCGACAAGGGTGCGGAGAGCACACGCTGGGCGAGCGCGAACAAGCCCGCCACGGCCGCGTCTCCGATCACGGCGAAGAACACGGCCGGTAGCTGCCGACCGGTCACGTTCAGGAGCGTACCCCACGTCGAATGCAGCGGGAATCGGCGAAACTCGCGCGCCTGCGCCATCAGCTCGCCGGCGCGAAAGCTCGACAGTTGCCCGCGGGAGGCCTCGCGGAACGGCACGAACAGCCGGCCGAGTCCGGCGGCACGCCCGACGACCTGTCCGACGACGAGTGCGGCGACACCGAAGCGAAATCCCGACACCTGGATCAACGTCATCGCGAAACTCTGCTGTACCCGCGCCTGGGCGATACGTCCGAACGTCTGCTTGCGCACGCTCCACCCGCGAAAGACCTCGAACCAGCCCGCGATCAACACCGCCGGCGGCAGGAGATACAGCCACGGGGCGTACTCGCTCGCGTTCAGCAGGGCCGCGAAGCGCTCGCCGAAGACGAACACGAGCGCAAGCGTCACGAGCGCCACGCCGATCCCCACGTACACGCTCAACAACACCGTCGCGATGCCGGCGCGGTCGTCGCGCGCGAGCGGTATCGCGGCCTGATAGCGCAGGCTCGCGATCACCATCCAGCTGTTCATCAACGCGCTGAAGACCGCCAGGAAACCGAACTGGTCCGGCGTGTACAGTCGCGTCAGGAGCGGCGACGCCAGCAACGCGATCAGCTGCGCGCCCGCCGTACCACCGACCAGCACCGTGATATGGCGGAGTGTCCTGTTGGCGGGCAACCTCGGCCGCCATCGCGCGAATCTCACTTTCGCCTGTCGGCCGCGGTCGCCAGAAGCTCCCCGTAGACATCGAATGTCCGTGCCACGACGGTCTCGACCGCAAACCTCTGCTCGGCCACCGTCCGACCGGCCTGACCGAGCCGCCGGCGCCGCGCGGGGTCCTCCGCGAGCGTGGCGATCGCCGTGGCGAGCGCCCCGGCGTCGCGCGGAGGCACGAGCAGACCGTTGACGTCGTGGTCGACGATTTCCCGACACCCCGGCCAATCGGTACAGACGATGGCCCGTGCACTGGCACAGGCCTCGATCAGCACCTTCGGCAACCCTTCCCCGTAGTAGGTCGGCAGGCAGAGCACGTGGCACTCCTGCAGCAGGGCAGCCATGTCGTCGCTCTTTCCGCGCCAGTCGACGAGGCCCGCGTCCGACCAGGCGTCGACGTCGGTGGCCCGCACGCTCTCGGGGTTCTCTTCGTCGACGGTTCCGGCGAGCACGAACCGCACCGGCGAGCCGGCCTCCCGCAATCGGCGCGCCGCCTCCACGTACTCGCGGATACCCTTCTTCCAGAGCAGGCGACTGGCCAGCAATACCGTCATCCCGACGTCGCGCCTCTCGGGAGAGGCTGTGAACACGTCGAGATCGACGCCGGAGCCCGGCAGCATCACGATGCGTTCGGGCGATACGCCACCCGCGTTCAGGAAGTGGTCCCGATCCGAGGAATTCTGGACGACGATGCGGGAGTTCGGATGTCGGAGCACGATGCCGTACGCGGCGTCGGCGATCGCCCTGACCAGGCGATCGCGCATCCCGGAAGACGACACGAAGAAATTGCCGAGACCGGCGACCGCGAGAACGACCGAAGGCACCCGGAATACACGTGCGAGCATGCCGCCGTACAACAGGGCCTTGATCGTGACCAGATGCATCAGGTCGGGGCGCACCTGCCGAACGATCCGTGCCAGTCCCGCGACCGCCCGCAACTCCGCGATCGGTCCGGTACTCCGCGGCGCGAGTCGCCATTCGTGGAAACGGCAACCGATGGCCTCGAAGCGCTCGACGGAGTCGTCCCGCCGGGCGACCACATGCACGTCGTGACCCGCCGCCACGGCCGCCTGCACCAGCTCGAAGCGGTGCGAAGCGAGAAACCAGGCATCGTTGACCACATAGAGCAGCACGCGGCGAGTGGATGCAGTCGACTCGTCCGGATGCCGGCCCGCTGCGGCGACCGTGTCGTTACCGATGATGGAATCGCTCACGAGATCTCTCCGTAGGCGGCGCCCGTGTTCGCCACCAGTGACGCGTACAGGCGCTCGAGCAGACGTTCCTTGTCGATCCACGGTCGCATGTCCTCCGCGACCCGCCGCCGACCGACACCGGCACACTCGTCGGCGAAACGAAGGATCTCCTCCATGTCGCACGTCCCGTGGCGGTACCAGCGAGCGGACTCCTCGAACACGTCGGCGTGACCCGCGAACACCGGCAGGCCCGCGAGCAGATACTCCCGCACCTTCAACGTGCAACCTTGCCGCATGTCCTTGCGATGGAGTGCAAACGAGCCGAGTCCGAGCGTGCATCGCGACGCGATGGCCTCGACGGCATCGATCGGCAAGGTCCCGTGGACGACGAAGCGCCGATCGGTGGCGAGCGTCTGCCGCTGGGTATCGGTGAGCTGACCGACCACGTGAACGATGAAGTCCGCGTCGCTGCGCCGGGCAGCCTCGAACAGCAGATCCAGCCCGTGCCACTCGACGAAGCGCGAGGCGACGAACAGGAGCTCCGCGACGGCACCGTCCTCCCTCGCCGTGTCGGCCGGCAGCGACCGATAGGTTATGCCGTTCGGGTAGAGCAAGGTCACCGGCGCGGACACCCCGCGACTGCGCTGGTACTCGGCGATCTCCGCGGTCACGGATACCATGCCCGCGGCCCGCGCGTGGCACGCCCGCACCAGCCGGTCGTCGAGCCGGAGCTTCAGGAACGCCGCACGACCACCTTCCTGGCGGATCTGCGGCCCTTCGAGCGTGTGGTGAACGAGAAAGACGGGGCGCGCGAGCTGGCGGAGGAAGTGCAGCTGAAACGGGTCGTACCGCAGATAGCGCAAAAGCAACACGTCGAAGCGCCGCATCTCGTCGCCGAGCCAGCGGTAGTACTCGCGCTTGAACGCCAACCGGTTCTCCGGCGCCGAGCGCGCGTGCACGCACACCGCGCCGTCGGTCCCCCCGGGAACGAAGAATCGAGCCGACCACGACAGACCCAGCCGATCCGCGGCCTCCTGCTCGGCCGCCATCTGACGGGCGACACCGGCCGCCGGGTCGCTCGAATAGGCCGCGTGAAGGACCTTCACGCGCCGACCAGCTTCCTGACCTTGCTCGCCACGCCGCGTCGGCGTCGACGCCGACGGATCGGACTCTTCGGCGCCGCACGTCGACGCTCGAAATCGGGCAGCAGCATCCAGAAGCCGATCGACACCCACAGGAACCGGAAACCGACGTACTTCGAGGCCGTGACGCTCAGGATCGTGTAGAGCAACAGCAGGGCCCCGACCCGCACGATCGGAGACGGGTTCTCGGCCAGGGCCGTGCGCATGCGACGCCAGCTCGCGTACAGGAGGGCGACCATCGCGAGGAAGACCGGCAGTCCGAAGAACTGCCAGGCACTCAGGAGATTGTGAAGATAGCTGCCGATGTAACTGAAGTTCAGCGCGATGAGCGTCGGATCACCGAACAGCGCCTGCTGCGGCAGGAGTGTCGGGGCGGTCAACGCGATATCGCGTCGCGCCTCGAAGGACGAGTCCTCCTCCAACCCGTCAGAAAAGAACATCTGCTGGACAATCCTGTTGTCTTCGTCGAGCAGCTCGAACTGCAGTCCGAGAAAAAACAGTAGCGCAAGCGCCAGCGCAAGCGACACTAGTCCTCCGAATACCCGTACGCTGAGCCCGCCCCGAAGCACCTCGTAGATACCGATGGAGGCGATCGTCAAATACAACGAGGAACGCCCGCCCAGCACGAAGAGACACGCCACACCGACGATGAACACCACGATACGTAGACGGCGGACGCTGGCGTAGCAGATCATCGTCAGGCAGACCGCGAACTCGGCCACGGTAAGGTGACTCAGATTCTCGATCGAGCTGTTCGCGATGATTTCACCATAGTTGACGAACACCGTGTCCTCGCCACCGGCCTGCAGGATGATGACGGCCATCGCCGTCATGAGAATGGCCGCACGGAGCATGGACTCCCGCAGCGGTGCCAGCGCCATCGCGGCGCCCGCGAAGAGCCAGAAGACGTTGTTGACGAGAAGCTTGTACGTGTACGAGAACGTGTCGACGTCGTCGAAGTCGTTGGTCGTCCCGACGAAGGCGTACTGGCCGACCAGAGCGACTCCGAGCAGCAGCAGCAGGATACCGACCCCCTGTTCACCGGTCGTCAAGTGCAAGCCCTGTGTCGTCAGGAGCCACAGCCGGGTGCCGAAGTAGCACAG
>JAUKWC010045276.1:0-37289 GCA_032356245.1 Endocladia muricata | reverse complement strand
ATCCATGTGTTTATGTCCCCGCAAATAGATGCGGACGTCCACCCGGTCCAGCAGCCTAGGAAACCTTCCATCAGTGCTACACATTCTGGAACATCACGGAATGCTGACTTCTGCGGCATTCCAAAACGTGAAGTTCGTGTAGCATGGCGGTTTATCGCATAGACAACGACTTGCAAAGAAGTCATTTTAAGCTGCGTCGTCCAATGAATGCGCGCATCAACTTATCGCCGTTCACTTGCTAGTAAAACACCCAGCCCATACTGCGAATTGTGCAGTACACTGATGCTACGCATCTCAATGTCATAGGATGCCCAATAGCCTGCATCACGTGGATAAGCTTACCTTAGATCATTCATACTCTTGATTGCCTTCCGACGGATTTCGTCCCACTGCACTGAGGAAAGCTACTCGCATTAAACGCCATTTGTGGCTCTAGGAATGTGAGAATTATGCTAGGTGATGGTCGGCTGCACCGCCTCTCTCAGAATTTTGCCGGCGTCATATGGCAAGGGATAATGAGTAAAACTCTGGGCTCATTTCTCGGACAGTATTGTAAACATAGTGGAACTCAGGTAGGGACTAACTTGTAATGCGTGTAAGGCGCGGAGCATTGTACGAGTGCTGTTGGACGGCATCAGTTTAGCGCGTGCCGAATATAAGACGATTAAGTGTACCGCGACGCTCGAACGTAGTAGTTCTGTCCTTCGCATTGCGTTTGCGTAGTAGAGCCTGCTTCGTGCATCGACCCCTAGCTGGCTGACAATGCGCACATGAATGCATACATGTGGCACTAAGTGGTATGCGCCGCAGTTTTGCCAGCTGCAGCGCAAGGCTAAGGTGTACATTTGAGTCGGCATTCTTTCAGACCGAAGAAGTTTCTTTCTATGGTATACGGCTACCTATTCTTTGATGCACGTGCGGAGTACAGACGGCCACAATGCCCTGCATCCTTGCCATAGCCGTGCTACATTTCACCCGCACAGAACGGGAGGCACAAAGTTCCTGCGCTGAACAAATTTTACCCGCTCACACGAAGCGTAGAAACAAAGGGAACCTCGAGCCGACGTCTAAAAATGGTTTTAAACGTGTATTTCGTGGCATCGAATGGAAGGGGTTTTTTAAATTCACCGGAGTATTCAAAGTGACATAGGCTGAAATCTGCACGTGTGAAAGTACATGTGTAAACGGATCTTGTTTCTCAAACCAAATTTCGCACATCTATCCACTCATGAGCTTTCACATGCGTAGATCTCAGCTCCTTTCGCCAGAGAGAGAGCCCTAGTCTCATTCTCGATCACTTCTCAAACCTCTTTTCCCTGCTATAGCGGCCCGAGAGTCGCCCGCTTTTTGGGGCGACCTTTTTATTGCATCTGAGCACAAGTCTTTCTCAGGTATTATAGTATGGCTGGGTCGCCCGAACTTGGCCTTTGACTTAGCGAGTAGTGATTTAGTTTGTGTACCTACACGCTATTTTCGAAGAACCTAGCACGTAGTTAGAAGCTAAACTCATCCTCGTAGTTGGGGAACAACTCGTCGCCCTTCAAAGTATCACGCGTCGGAGGCATTGAAACGGTGTTGAGTAAATTTAAAGCTCTCTGCGACAGTTCTCCTCGATCCTCGAAAAACTGCACGTTCGTGTCTCGCGCTCTACAGGTGCCTCTGTTTTGCTCCACCTCATCCCCAGCCAAGTGCCGGGCTTCAATCACAAACCCATCCACACGAAATGGTGCCGATACGATGTCCGTCTTATGCCTCGGCCCTTCAAGGGACTCCACCCGCCTTCTGATGAGGAGCGCTACTCGATTGGAATGTTCTTCGTGTAAGCACACAATTCCACATCCGTAGATTTTCGTCTTGTCCCGCGTGCGTCCATACAAGTCTGCGAGCAAATGATTCCCATACAAGGGGAGAATCGTCTCTCCAGTCGCGAATAGTCGGTCCGTAAACACACCGAGTCCCACGTCTTCGTACTTGACCGTGGATGGACGCCTAGCCATACACCTCGCCGTCGCTTTCAACGGCCGTAATGTTAGCGGGTCCTGCGAGTCAAGCAGGGCGTGGAACTTTGCCGGTCATTTATCCACCCACGCACGGCAATACCGCAGGGAAAGCATGAGGTCCCCAGCGTAGTTTGCAATATACCGGAATGTGTAGTGCGGTAGACATTGATACCGGGGACACCCAGCATGAGCATCCACAGCGCGGCTCCAACTCCTGGTGGATACCTTCCGTTTCACGCGGGCGGGGTACCTCGTCGCAATCTCTCCACCCTGCGAAGAGCCACCGATGTCCCATGAGGTGCTCACAACGCTTTCGCAAAACGCCTTAACCAAGCTCTGTACAGCGTAGCTAATGCAGTTGTCATCTTCGTTGCACCCCACGAAACGGCGGTGTCTCGAAAGCCCTACGCATACTTTTGCAGTTGCGCATGTACCAGTGAACTGGTCCACCACAAGGTCCCCCAGTGTCGAACACTGCAACACCAGCTCGCCCATGTGCTTCATGCTCTTCTCGTGAGGCTGGAGCATCTTCATGCGACTCCCCTCGCCAGCTCTTCTCACCACCCCTCCGGCCTCCAACCGCCGGATTCCATTCATACAGTTCGTCCAGGCTGTTTGCGAAGACTGCACGTACCCGTTGCTTTGGTAGCATACCCGGGCGAACTGCACTTCAACCGGCACGTTCCTTGGCCAGAAGTGAGCTGTACATTGCGTGACTGAGGAGTGGCAACATGCTTCTATACCCGGATTCTGCGTGTAATGAACTCGAACTCGGACATGAACCATCGGCTGGTCTTCCACGTTAACCGCGAAGTGCTTCTGCCGCCTCCCCCTCGACGCACTCGCCCCGTCACTAACCTCGTCATACCCCTCTCGTCTGTAACGCTTGGGGCGCGAAAGCCACATGCCGAATTGTAGACCACTACAGAAAATGATTCCGTGGCCAGGTGTAACAAGCAGTGCATAAACTATTAAGATGAGGGTGTCCATGTCCCTGTTCAAGAAGTCACCGTGGGCAGAGTTGTCCGCACCCCGCTCGCTTCTGGCGTCGAACGAGGGGTCTATCAACAGCAGCTGAGCCTCACTCTCTACGCACACACACGAGTCGTCAGCGTGATGATTGTGGGGGTCGTGGAAAGTGCAGCTGTGGACAAGGCAGTCCGACTACATGACGACGACCATCTCTGTAAGCAGGTCGGTCGATGGATTCTCCTTGGGGAGCAAACCTTCCTCCACCTCCTGGGGAGGTGGAGACGGGCTAATTCAGTTGGCTCGTTCTGGGACTTCACGAAGGGATTTCTCGGCTCAGGCACTACTAGGTTGAGAGTGGACCGGAAAGCCTGACTAGCCTGACCCGTACGACTGTGTGCCACTACGTTACCCACTTCGTTGTTGGCACCCTCCGGTTCCTGCTCCATCTCCTCATTCAGTCGGGAAGAGAAAGAACGAGGGTGGTGCGCGGATAGTCCTACACTGGGCATGGTGCTGGAAAGTGTCACCTGTAGACGACGGCGTGGTCTCGTTTCTTCCCAGTGGGCATCGGGCAGCTTGGAGTCCGCCTCGATGACCGCTGGACAGGCACCATCATCTTCAGGCGCTACACGCTAAAGACGCAAGGCCTCGCGGATATCCCCGCTCCAGGCGACAAAGACCCTTGGCCAGTTGTCACGACGCGACTCAAAGTGGTCCAGACACTGCCAGTTCCTATGGTGCTTGACATCGTACAAATTTTCATCCGTAACGATGCCTTGCAAGCTCGAGAAGAACAGAATGGTAAACGCCCGCCTTGCCGCATCCTTTTCGGCAGTTCGGCCCCACGCTACCGCACTGCTCGTACTCTCCTCCATATTTTCTACCCAATTCAGTTGCAGCATGGTCTCCTGCTCGATGAGTGCAAAACCATCCGCGCGTGATTTCCGAGCCACAAATTTCTGGATGTTCGGACGAAACAGAATGTAGGGTCCTACTAGCGCCTCGCAATACAAAACTCCGCCTGCTTTCGCCAGCTTCCCCCACCCCTGAGCTAGCATCCGTCGAGCAAACGCGAGACGGTTTCCGATTTGAGTTATCTTCTGCCTAGCGAATACGCATTTGTTGTCGCGTCTCTAGTGGCATACTTTGATCGCGTGGAAGAAGATCAGAACCCATAAGGTTCTGGGGCAGTGAATAGAAAAGGGTCCTGGCAGAACTAGTTCCTTAACCACGCTGCCTTTAGAGGGAATGAACCTGGTGCCAACAACAAGCGAGACCCCATCGTCATTCTGCCTCTGGGCCGCATCCGGAACTCTCCGATCCTCCTGTCTCTTCGGCTCAGCAACACGATTGACAGTGCTGCGTGCAATATCTGCCTCACCTGCTCGCTGCCCATTTCGCGAGAGACCGGCTCATCGCTCTCGATAGAAGTGCGGAAGTTGCTGCCATGCTTGCGCTGCTTGCTCCTCACTGCGGCAGTTTCTTCGAACGCCATTGAGTGCTCGTCATTTGCTGCGATGACAAAGTGCAGAAAGGCCAAGACGTGGAACTTCATGAGGTCAAACTTTGCAATCACCTGGGATGAGGAGAGGACGGCAATGAATGCAGGCAAGTACAGGCTGGGTCTCTCGAGCCGGCTGAGTTCAGTCGGCAACATGGTTACAGTGCGGTAAGGAATGAAAGAGGGAAAGAAGCGCAGAGATAATCGGGATGCAAGGAAGGAGAAGCTGAGCATCGGAAGCCAAGCAAGAAAAGCCACGGGGATTGAGGTACGGAGAGGAGACACGAGGACGAAGCAAAAAAGGGCCGCGACCATCGCGTCGATATTTCGGTATCACGAAGGTATGAGTTGCCGTGCTGTGCGAGTTAATATGTGCTATTTGTATTGCGGATAGGGAGGACAGTGGGCACGAACACGACACGCTCACACACGCTCTCGTTTTTCTTCCGCAACGACAGTTACGAACAGTGGCGCCCCCTTCACGACACTTGGAGTAAAAACACTAGATTATTTAGGGTGCGGGATGGTGTCACTAGTGAAAGGGGCTGAGATCTACGTATGTGAAACCCATGAGCAGAAGGATGTGGGAAAATTAACTTGACAAACAACATCCATCAGCCAATGTATATGCACGTTCGCAGATCTGAGCCCCCGTCATCAGTGACATCACCCAAGTCTGAGTTTTTGTTGCTTTCTGGAATGCCCGTTCGCAAGCTCTCAGCCCATGCTTCCAATCCTGCCGTTGACCCTTATGATACCTAAATCGTGCGAGGCACTTTTCGCGCGCGGATGAGTCTACAAGGGCCCCACCATCAGTGGTAGCTGCTAGCTGGCACTTGTACACCTCAGTTCACAACAACTGCGATGTAGTTTTCGAACTTTTACTTCTCACCAAGCCTCCGACTCTCATGTCCTGCCCGTCGTGCAGCTCCAACTCAACGACTCTGCCGGCCAGATGGACGAAAACGCCTGTTCCGATGCAAAGATTCTGGCAAGCGCACCCACGAGCAGAGATAAGTAGGTGGTCATGCCCCGGCTGCGACTGTTGCTGTGACTATACCAAACCGTGAAGAAAATACAAATCAGCGACCCCCGGCGGGCATGTTCACCGGGGTCATCCAGCCCCAGACTACTGCTGCATTGTCTCTGTTTGGTCCAGAACGTTAACAAGCCGATTTTCCATTGTTCTTGCGACTCGCAGTGGAGCTGTTACACTGGCAGCTCCATCAGGGCGTCCTCCCAACCATATTCCTGCCTGTCGTTCGTCTATTCAATCTGAGTGCAGGTCGAGCAGAGGCAGCATCACAGTCCAGGCTGGATTTGCGTCTGCTCCGCGCATCCGTGCGCCTGGAAATGCCGCCACTGTGCAGGCGCACATCCGCCGTGGAGAAGGGCAGACCCATGAGGCAACCCTGTGTCCTCCTGGTGCATCGGGGGTGGGACCCTGTTGGTCTCCACTTCCGCCCACGCCGTCCAGGACAAGGGTTGTGACTTCCGTTGTAGCCCGCTCACAATCGATCTCTGGTGAGCAGAGGGAGGAGCTAAAGACGATGCTCGCCGAGCAGACGAACAAGGTCAGGGCGCATGAGCAAGGAAATGGCTATCCCAGGACAATGGTCAACGACTACAAGTAGAAGCTAAGACAGGCCGATCAAGAGCTTTATGAGGTGCGGGTGTCGACCAAGGGAGGCAACGCTTTCAGATTTTCTGCGACTACAAGCGGACTTCAAGGGTGGCAAGCACTAAAACGAGGGCATGCCCGTCGCGCACTGGAGTTCCGGTCTCATGCGGAAGGCCACACCGTATGCCGGATCTGAACGTACCTAGAGTCGTAGGCGTATCACAAAAGTGAAGGCAAAGTACATTGGTGTCGCCAAGACCATCCAGGAGCAGGTTCTGCCATGGGGCCACAGCGAAACTGCTGAGCTGGAACCACCAAGTTTTGTTCCAGTCCGGAGCTCGGCGGGTTGCAGTTTGGCGTGCGTGGCGGGGAAGCTTTCCGTGGACGGCCTCGGGGGTGTCGTGCCGACTCAACCGATGGTTCTTGCCAATCGAAAGAAGTAGTGTACGTATTCCTACGACGAGGCTGTCATTGCTCTGGTTGGAATGGTGCATGCAGAGCTTGGCACCGGGAAGTGGGTTTCCTTGGTTTTGGACGCCGAATCCCGCCGCGAGTGCGAGGAGGCTGTTTTAACTCACTACGCTCCATGTGCAGGGATGAGGCGGACAATCTGTGATGTGATGCGAGCGCGGAAGAGAAACGCTAGGGACAAGCAGTCCCAGTGCCTTCAGTGTTTCTTCTTCATGTCGCGGATGACCACGTTCGTATCGGAGAGCAAGCGGGCGGGGCTCTCATCTCAAGCACTTCAAGCGGGGGTGAGGCTAATGAGTTCAGAACGGCTGCAAGGGACTTCGCACTTCTCACGGTGGCGACTAAGAGAGGTCGACGATCTAGCCTACTGTGATTGCTCTGTATCGAAGGAGGTGTGAGATTGTTGGGAAACCGACGTATTGTTTGGAAACTCTTTGGGGAGAAATGTCCTTTACGGGTTCCGAGGGTACCATTTTGCACTGGATATGACGTCGGCGTACGGGTTGATCATGCAACTCGCTCGTCTGGACGCCTAGCTGACGACAGTGGTATCCCGCGTGCAGAATGTTGAGGGCCGTGGCGGCCAGCGCTAAAGCACTTTCAGGCTGACGATTTCCAAGTACCTGCTCTTCGCAATCGCAAAGAGGCTAGGTAGTGTCTGCAGTGGTTTATTGCGCATTGTTCCGCAAGAAATCTTTCGGTATAACTCCAATGTTGAGGGGGCGTTGTATCAGTCGGTGCATGAGGGCATTTAAAGGTCAAGTGAAGAGGAAGGTGGCTATTTCTTACCAGACGGCCCTGCAGTGGGCTCAATCGAAGTGAAGGTGAGTTCAAAGAACAAATTTTGTGTGGGCGTACGAAAGACGTAGTTTTCGGACAACAACTAGAGTGTGCTTGGCGGTGTTGTCGATTGCTCCATTGTACGTGCAGACGCAAGCTCGAGACCGTATGAACTTTGCAAGGGCGCGGCTGGCCTGTCACGGATTGTGCCGACAACTCTGGATTCGTCCTTGCGCGCTGTTGTTGGAGCAGAGGACCAGTAGCTGTCGACGCACAGAGGAGGGTGGTGAACGAAAACAGTACTTGTACTCTGCGAGCTCACTAAATAGGTTTTAGTTTTCTCGTAAGCTTAGTTGTAGTGTCGAGAGAATGGCGTGTCCGTGTGAGGAGAGGGTCCAGGTAGAAATGGACGTGCATCCGGGTCTCTGTAGAAACTGGATATGTGGAAACGACGATAGAGCCGGTGGAGCTAAGGAGTGAAAGGGTATATGTCGAAACTAGCGCGCACCACGTGAGCTGTCCCAATGATACCAGAGGCCTCGCCCAGCCCAAACTCGGGAGAAACAGGAGCTTGTTGCCCTCTTCCCTGCATATCTGGCAGCCGGACAGGATTTTCTGTGCGATCCCCATTCTCATCTCTACAGCACCGCAAGCAAACGCATTGCAGAGTGTCGTCAATAGCGTTGATCGGTGCAATACAATCTATATACCGAACAACGGCAAACAGGGTAGGTTGCAGTTATTCAAGCTCATGCATACGGGAGAGAGACGGAACGTGCGCCACTCATACAGTATCTGTGTTTTCTTCGTCGTCAGCAGCTAGGAGCACGAAGCTGAGTCGGTGCCGTTTCGTCGCGGATAAGCTGCTAGTTGCATAAACGCGCTGTACAACATGTTTCCGGATTGGGCCGAGTCGAATGACATTCACCTCAGGATCGTAGTCGTTGACCGAAGGCCATCAGCCGCCCAGAATCTAACCACTGTTCAAGATAGAAACTTGGAGAGTGTCACATTTATGGAACGAATGTCGCTGGAGAAGCTTGCCTCGGACAAGGTCCAGCAGCAAAGTGGTGCCCTGGTCAGCAGGCTGGACAAGAACATCGACGCAGACGTCAGGAGCTTCTCCGCGTAGTGATTGGCGCTTCGCGGTGGTGAGTTTCACTTCTTCGTTTCCGAGAATCTGCATCGCGAGGTTTCTCAAGGGAGCGAGCTCGCGGACGTACATCGTGAAGCCTTTCCTGGCAGGACACGCCCCGTCCCCGTCGTGTAGATTAGTGTGCAGGGTTGTGAGGCGACGAGAGCGGGAGACGGAGCAGACTTGAGTTCGAACGGCCGCAATGGTTCTCGGAGTGCTGATTTCGGAGGAAGGTTCCGTCCATGGCTGTTGCCCTTCGATTGCAGTTGCGGCGGTAGTCCTACTTTAATGCGGTGTGAGCGTGCTTGTGAACACCGGCATCTAGATTTCTTAGACCTCCAGGGTTGCGAATGTCATCTGCAAGGGGGGTGAGGAGATGAAACTTGAGGGTTTTGAGCATGATCGGGTGGTGGTCTCTGAAGATGTGGAGCATGGAGGCTTCAAATTTATTGATACAAACCTCTAGGTTCTGTGTTTCGGCGCAGATCCAGTGCTTCTCGAGTCTCTGTCTCCAGCTGATTATTAGAATGTCTCAATACTGAGCGCAAATAGATGCGGTGGGCGCGAGATCAGATTCGTCACGGCAACAGTCTGTGATCCCTGTGGTAATTGAAACGACCATGTCAACGGACTTAACGGGTTTTGCGTTGGACCTGCTACGTACTTCTTTACTTGCGCACAGTCCGTTCAGGCGACTGCTTTTTTAGGATGCAGAGAAGACAGCGTGTAGGCCGTGAACGTAGAATTCCTTCTGAATGGCAGCCAGAACTGTGGTGACCCTACCAAGCTGTGCAGTACGGGTGGGTCTGAACTGCTTCCGACTGTTGTGAGCGGCAGCTTTCGCTTTGAATAGGGCGGTGGAGTCGAGCCTAAGAAATCCGGAGGTCTTGAATACCTTGGAGATACCGACGTTAAAGTTGTGCAGCGGTTCGAAACCGAAAATCGAGTGCATGTCGAGATAGGAGTTGGATGGAAGCAGAGCGCCTGTCTCCAGAGATGATGGCAGCCTCCGCAGGGAGGAGGCGGCCAGGGTTCATTGCGCCTGTGCGATGGCAGGTCGTGCCTGACCCGGCCTGTCCACATATGCATGAGCAGCGGCATTGGCCTCGAGGCTGGCCACTTCTCTCCGGAGATGGATGGTGGACTGTGCAGTGGGCGACGGGAAGGAGGCGGACGAAGTGAAAAGATGCGGAGTTACATCGCAACGGGGGCTGGGTTGGTTGGTTTCCGTGGCGGATGGAGTGCCGAAGACGTCCTTCGCCTCGAGTATGTCGCAACAGTAGCGTCTGAGGACTGAGTGACATTTCCGGAGACGATCGTAGCCATCTGAGGAAGTGAAGCGTACGAGGGCTTTTTCATACAGAGGCGACAGCAAAGAGTGCAAGGCGGAGAGTAGTACGAAGGTTTCGGACTCTGCTGCGCGAGTAGACGAAGAAGTCGGCAGGACGTCAAAGATTCTTTCGTCCACGATGGGGAAGAGCTGGACAGGAAGATAGCCGACGACGGTGTGCCAGAACTCTTTGCAGTGGCGGGACATTATGCAGTGTCGGCGGAAAGGGGCAGCAAGGTTGAGGAGAGTGAGATGCACGGGATAGACGACGAAAGCGCGGGTCTTAGGCGTAGTGGCGGATTTATACATATAAATCTATATGAAACCTACAGACAAGTGGGTCCCCGACGTCGCGGTGTCCTAGATAACAACGTCAAGGTCGCTACTCATGACTCGTTCGTTAATGTCTTGACAAACTCGTCGGTGCGTGTCAGTCTGCAGGGGATGCGCGATGAGATGTGTGTCGCTCTGCGGGCGGCCACGACAAGGGCGGAAGTAGCGAAACTCTCTGTTAGGTTGCAGTACTTGCTCTCGCAGGATCGCAACAGGGTCTCGGAGGTAGGCAGTTCCAAAGGATATATATCTCTGATTAAACACACGAGTTGCGAAGAAGCCCTGATTGTGAAGCTTCTTCTCGACAACAGCGAATGTGATGGAGCGACACTCTTTTGAGTAGCGAATGCGTTCTCCAAAGCGTCAAAGAGAGAAGTCGGGAGCCGTCTGCGTAGAGATGATCTCGTCAGCCATCCGCGAGCCTGCAATCCCCTCTACTTTGGCAAGAAAAACTGTGATAGATTGTATGACGAGGTCAGTCTTATATGTGGGCAGTTCTCCATCAGGGTGACACAGGAATGGAAGCAAGGGAAGTGGAGGCGCCGTAACCTCATCAGAAAGGACGTTTTGATCGTAGTAGACAGGGTGTTCCGAGGCCGGTGAACCTTGACGAGAAGTAGGGACGCGTTCGGCCCGTGGGTGTAATCGGAAATGACGCTGTTGCTCGTGTGTTGAATGGTAGTATGCGTTTGATGACGAGTAGGCATAGTGCCAAAATTTGCCGCGCATATTGAGGCTTGGCAAAGGAGGCCGTATGGAGGGGAACTGACGGGAAGAGTAGGAGAACGGAGATGTAGGACTTTTTGCACGGGTGGAGCTGTCTTCTCGTTTTCACTATGTAAAAGATGGTAGGTCTGCTCGCGAGCATTCCCGCCTTTACCAAACTTCATACAAGCCTCGTACACGCAAGCATGGTCAGGGTGGAAGACGGGACTTGCCATTCGACTCAAACGCACGCTATTGGATCTGTCGACGGGAGAACGTCAGGCATTCGGTAGGACTACGGTAACGACAGGTGGGAAACGAAAGGCAGTGATACTGTAATATACCTACTTGAAAGAGTTTGAAAACTTCGCACTGTCCAGGTTGTTTGCAAAGCATGGCGGCGAGCCTGTCGAACGCAAAAACTTGCTACAGACCCTATTTAAACCACAGCGAGGCGGGACACGATCTCGTCGCATCTGCAAAGGTACCCTGCTGTCAAAAGAAAGTACCGGACGACGGTTCTCCGCTGTGATGCGACGGCGTGCACACGTAAGCAACGCGTATTCCAAACAGTATTCGCACGGGTCCAAAGGGTTCGGGCGGGATGTGCAACCTCTTCGTTCACATGCGAGTACCACATTTCAGCCGTGGTTCGGCGGGATGGGTGGTGTGATTGGAGGGTGGCGAGATGTGTAGTGTGCGATGCGATACAAGGAGTGCGGACTTTTGGACCTGGAGAGAGGGAGGGAGTGGGGGTGATGAGGGGGTGTGGTGAGCGAGCTGGAAGGGATGGTGGGGGGATGGGTGGCGCCGTTTGAGAACGGCGAGACGTGTGGCTGGCAACGCGATGCGGGGAGCGCGACCTGTTGGAGGTCGACAGGTTCCGGGAGTGCGGGCCGCTGGGGGTGGAGAGGGTGAGGGAGTGCGGCCCGTGGGGGGTGGAGAGGGGGGGGGAATGGGGGTGATGATACTGGAGTGTGGTCTACGAACTGGAAGGAAAGGGGGCCAGGATGGGTGGCGTCGTCGAAGAGTGGCGAGGTATTGGGTGTTCGATGAGATGCGGTTAATGCGGGCCGTCAGACGTGGAAAGTGGGAGGGAGTGCGGGTAATGGTGGGATGGGGTGTATAAACTGGAAGGGACGGTGGGCAGGTTGGGAGGCGTCGTCGATGAGTGGCGTGACGTGTAGTAGGCGAATCGATGGGGGGAGTGCGGGCTGTTGGATTTGGGGAGGGCGAGGAAGGAGGGTTGGTGGTGGCGTATGATGGTGAAAATGTAGATCCTTCCAAATACTTTACAAGGTCTATACATGTACCAGTACGGAAATGTAGCGGAGCGGGACTGGACGTTCACAGCGCGCAGCAAATGTTCGGTTCAGTTTCAGTAAGTGCGATGCGCAGCTGCACTTTTCGCAGTTCCGAATGGAGCGATACTCCATTTGGAACTGCGAAAAGTGCAGTTGTTGAGCAGAACAACTAGTAATGGACTTCCACACGTCGCAGTGCGCTCCGCAGTATAACTGCATCTTTGATTTCCGGAGCCTATAGTATGTCAGCTAGTACTACTACACCGGGATTTCCAAGAGGTGGACGTCCGAGTGTAGTAAACCATGGGTATTAGTAGACCTCGCACTGCACTCAGCGGATGTTCGCATCCAGTTCCGGCAACACAGACAAGTCCAGAACGGAGGAGGACCAAGAAGCGTAGTACAGATAGAGAGAGAAAAGACGTTGGGAATGCCGTGTGACACGGAGAGCATCGGTCGTTGGAGGTGAAGAGGTCGAGGGGGTGGTGGTGATAGTCGGATTTGGGGGTAAAAAATGGAACGGAAAGGGGGGTAGATTGGTGGTGGGTTGGGAAGATGGCCAGACATATGACGACGTGTGCTGTATCGACGGTACAGGTCGTTCGATGAACTGAGCGCAGGAGAACACTGGGGACAGAAATGAGGCCTGAAGATGGGTATGTAAGTCCGTTTAGACAGTCTCGGCGTGGTGCACCCGTTGGAGCACTGAGAGCTACGAAATAATAGACTAGACGTCAACCCGACGCAGTGGGCGTCTAGTCTAGTTCTGTCCGATCCGGACGACCACGTCGTAGAAGGACGGGTGTAGTAGTACCAGACCCGGACGTCCACTTAGCGGAGGCCCAGTCGCTTAATACTACGCCTGTATTTCCGGAAATGGATGGGGACGTCCACTGAGTGCAGTACAAGGTTTAGGAGTACACATGGTGTACTACAAATTTTGCAGTACCGGGTCTTACATTACTATACCCGGACGTCCACCTGGTGGAAGTCAGGGTCTAGTAATACTACACCCTGTCATCCACCTGGTGGAAGTCGGGGTCTAGCAATACTACAATCGGAAGTGACGCGGTGGTGTCCCGTGTCGCTGCGGTCTAAATAGATCCTGTGGTAGGTTCTTGCACTCCACAGTTTCGCCGCCGTGCCCTCAAAGTACCCGATACAAAATTTCCCTAGGACGTACGAAGTTTTGAAAATCATTCTATTATGGATATGATATTATCACTGCTTTTCGATTCCCACCTCTCGTTGTAGTACCTATCAGCGAATGCATGACGTTCTCTTGTTGACCAAAACATAGGCGTGCGTGTATTTGGAATGGCAGGCTCCGTTTCCCACCTTGACCACTCCCGCGTGCACGAGACCTGCACTAGGTTTCGTGAACGTGGGAGCGCTCGCGAGTGGACCTACCGTCTTGTACTCTGTGATAACGAGAGGATAGCTCCACCCGTGGAAAATGTCTTCCCTGTCCGTTTTCTCGCTCCTCCCAGGACCCCTTCTCCTTGCAGCCATCTTTGCTAGCCATGAATATGCCCAGCAAATATCGCCACTGCGTCTACTCGTCTTCCCATGCGTACTTTCTTTCCGAACACCAGCAGCAGTGTTACTTCCCAACACACCGACCGCCCGAGCTCGTCCCTACTTCTCCGCAACGTTCACACGCGCAAGAACCCAGCGTCCACTACGATGACAAGGTCCTTTATGGTGAGGCTCTGGCGCCTCCGCTTCCTTTGCTCCCATTCCTGTGTTACCCTGATGCAGAACGCCCCACAAGTAAAACTGACCTCCTCAAACGATCTATCACAGCTCTTCTTGCCAAAGTAGAGAGGACTGCAGGCCCGTGCACGGTCGACGAGATCATTTCTATGCAAAAGGCTCCCGACTGCTCTCTCTGACGCTTTGGAGCCCGCATTTGCTCCTCAAAAGGGTGTCGCTCCGTCACAGTCGCTGTTGTCGAGAAGGAGCTTCACTATTAGGGCTTCTTCGCAACATGCGTGTTCGATCAGAGAGATACATCCTTTCGTACTGCCTACCTCCAAGACCCTATTGGGATCCTGCGAGAGCATATACCGCAACCTAGCACAGAGTCTCGCTGCTTCCGCCCTTGTCCTGGCCCCCCGCAGAGCGACACGCATCTCATCGCGCATCCCCTGCAGACTGACGCGCACCGCCGAATCTGTCAAGATGTCAACGAAGGAGTCATGAGTAGCGTCCTTGAAGTTGTCATCTGGGACACTGCGACGTCGGGGACCGACTCGTCTGTAGGTTGCATACAGATCTATACGTATAAATCCGCCACTATGCCTAAGAACGGCGCCGTCGTCGCCCATGCCGTCCATCTCACTGTCCACAAATTCACGGCCACTTTCCGCCGACGGTGCATGATGTCCCGCCGTTGCAAAAGGTTCCGGCACACCGTCGTTGGCTGTGTTCCTGTCCAGCTCTTCCCCATCGTGGACGAAAGAAACTTTGACGTCCTTCCGTCTTCTTCGACTACTCGCGCACCAGACATCAAATCCTCCACACTACTCTCCGCTCTGCAATAGCTGCTATCGCCTCGGTATGCAAAAGTCCAAGTAGGCTTCACGTGCTCAGATGCCCACCATAGTCTCTGTAAATGTCACCCAGTCCTCAAGAGCTGCTGTTGCGACATATCCGAGGCGAAGGACACCCTCGGCACTCGATCAGGCACAAAAACCAGCTAACCCTGCCACCGTTGCGAAGTAGCTTCAAATCTCCTCACTTCGTCCGCTTGATTCCCGCCGCGCACTACGTAGTCCACCATCCATCATCACAGAGAAGTGGCCAGCCTCGAGGCCGACGCCGCTGCTCATACATTTGTGGACAGGCCGGCTCAGGCACGAGCTGCAACCGCACAGGCGCAGCAGGCGGTGTCCATCTCCTCTCTGCGGAGGCTGCCGTCCTTTCTGAAAACTTGCCCCTACCTTCCGTCCGAATCTCATGTCGACGTGCACCCCATTTGCGGTTTCGAACCGCACAACAGCTTCTACCTCGGCATCTTCAAGCAAATGAAGACCTCCATATTTCTTAAGCTCGACTCTCCGTCCTATTCACAGCGCACAGCGCAAGCTTTCGTCGGCAACAGTCGGAAGCAGATCACAGCCATTCCCGCAGCTCTCCCTCGGGGAGTCAACACAGTTCTGGTTGCCATGAAGAGGGCCTTCTGTGCTCCCTGCCCACACGTCGACCTCTCCACCTCCGAAAAAGGTAGTCGCCTGATCGGACTCTACATAGATGAAAGAGGCCGCGGCATGCTGGAGGCCCTATATTGCAAGTCCGTCGACATGGTCTTTCCAATTATCGCAGGAATCATAGACCGTTGCTGTGGTGAAACTGACTGTGTTCTGCTTGTATCTATATGCTCTCAGTACTCAAACGCCCTAATAATTAGCTCGAGAGAGGAAGTAGAGAAGGACTGCAGCTTCGCAGAGGTTGACAACCTAGAGGATTGTGTCAAAGAGTTTAAAGCCTCCATGCTCCATATCTTTGGGGTCCACCACCCCACCAGACTCAAGACCTTCAGGTTTCATCTCCTCATCCACCTTGCAGATGACATCCGCAACTTTGAAGGCCTGAAACGTCTAGATGCCGGTGTTTATGAACACGCTCACACTGCATTCAAGCAAGCCTACCGCCCCACCTCCAAGCGAAGGGCAACAGCCATGGAGAAAACCGTCCGGCGCATCCAGCACTCCGAAAACCTTGCTGCCGTTCGAACTCAAGTCGGCTCCGTCTCCGAATCTCGTCGCGTCACAACCCTGCATAGAAACCTAAGCGACAGGCACCGGTCGTGTCTTGTCTGGGAAGCTTTCAGAATGTACTTCCGCCAACTCGCTCACTTGGGAACCCTCGCCATGCCGCTTGTCGGAAACGAAGAAGGCCGCCTCACCGCCACGATGCTCCAATCACTACGCACAGAATCTCCCGATATCTGCATCGATCTTCTTGTCCAGCTTGGTGACCAGGGCGCCACGGTGCTGCTCGACGTTGTCCGTGCCAAGCTTCTCCGGCAGCATTCGGTCCAAACATGTGACACTCTCCAAATTACTATCGTCAAGAGTGGATCCGTCCTTGGCCGCTTCTATCCTTCCGTCCCCCGCTGGAAGTACAGTAGGGTTGAGAGTTCATTCGTACAGTCCTGTCACTGTACAATCACGAATGGCTTGCAAACCCCGTGGGGTTGACATACTGACAGACTGACCTCTCACACAGCGCTATGGTAATAGCACGAACGATCAGGCGATGTGATTATCACATGCTCTATCGGGATAATTTCAGGACCACAGTTGTATCCGCAATTTCAATATTTACTGTACTGACAGATTGTAATACTAGTATCGAAAATTGAATACCAAATCAACATTAATCTTTCTGTGCTGATCGTATAGTGTGTGCACGTGAGTAGCATAGCACACACTACGACTGCTGTTGTAGTCATGGCGACGTGCAACTGGGCACTTTATAAGCCCTTGAAGGGCTGGGCCTTAAAGTAAAAACCAGTCAGACTTGGCATCGCGTTCCCTTTACCATCGCGGGGAGCACCCTTGTTTCTTTCTTTCCGCTCTTCCCCGCAACCAAACCTTGTATTGTACAGGTTATAGGCCCAGGGTTTCAGATGTAACTCGACCTTTTCCATTCTGCTGATCATTCCTTAGCCATTTCGCGGCCATTGTCCTTGAAGTTCTTCGTCCATCCAGAAGTCTTTGTATCAAGGTTCTTTCCCTTTAACTCTTTGGTGGTGAAATATTCTATACGGAAAAGTTGCTTTGACTCCACCTTGTTGGTGTTGGGTTGCGCTGTACGAACAAATTTCTTTCACTTCACCTCGTCGGTGCTGAGTTGTGCTGTGCGAACAAGTTCCTTTCACTCCACCTCGTTGGTGTTGAGTTCCTCCGTCGTGTGCTGATCATCCGTCGTGCCATATCGTCTGTCGCTGGTCTTCCTGCAAGTGTCTGAAAATGTGGACCTGGTCAACAGTCTCTGTTGGGAGTTAATAATTTGCAAAAGTGGTACCTCTGGGCTGGATTGTCAGGCAACCATATCACGTGTGCGCAGTATAGCCGCGTGTTTTTGTGACGTGTCTGTGGGCGTGCAGTGCCTCGACCAGCTGTCCCGGACTTTTCTGGTGCCGGAAGTCTTGCGACTTGAACCAATGCGAGGCCTTCGAATGCCCCTCCCTCGTGGTGAGACCTTTTCAGGCAACTCAGGTTGTGTGCTGAGTGCTTAGTGAACGGTGTGTCGTGACCTTAGAGCTCCGTCCCTGCACGTGACGGCCAGTTCAGGAATATCCGAGAGTTTGGTGCTGGATCCTGAAGAAAGACGTGCTTTGTATTAGCTTGAGAACTGTTCTCCAAAAGTCAGAGTTCTTGCGTCCAACTGACAGTCGTGCCCATATAGCACGCCGTACGTTTGTTTCAGCAAGAGTTTAGCTTGAATTGACTGGTGAACGCAACTTAGGTAGGTAGTATCCTCCTTGGGACGACTCGCATGACTAACAAGCACCACTGTTGTGATTGACGCACTCAGTGGCAGAAAGCTGAAAACGTTCCTCAACCCGAGAGTATAACTGGGTACCAACGGTTCGACCCTCAGTGATCGCACACAGTAAATCAGTACGTGAGACCGCTACTCCGACCTCTGATGTGCGCAGAATGAGGCCATTCTTTGTTCAAATCACATCTCACCTAGAGAGTCTAAACGGGGACGCCAGGAGTCGACCTCTAGAAAATGTTTCATAACTTTTATTCTTCTGTCCACTTCGTGGACTTATTTGTGCCTTCGTTGTCCACGCCCGCTAGATTTTATCTTCTGCAGAGTGTTTGACGCGATGGATAGCTCTGGTGCCTTCCGAATCTAGAAGCTCAGCGAGGATAACTTCCATTTTTGGAAGCAGAAAGTTGGGCTCGTGTTAGCATTTCGCGAGCTCGATGATATCATTTCTGAGAGACCGCCGACTGAGCCAGATGAACGCTCGATGTCGAAAAGACGTGACGCAAAGGTAAGAGCCGTGATCAGTCTCAGTGTAAGTGACGAGCACCTTGATCACGTACGTGAAGTACAGAGTGCGGCTGTGATGTAGAATGCTATCTTGAACGTGCTTCTACGTCGTACTCTGCTCAACAAAATTACAGCTCGACGGATTTTCTACTCTGCGCAGATGACACCAAATGAACAAGTCCTGTTGCACACCAATCGAATACGTCAGCTGTCGTTAGACCTCAAAAGAATGGAGGTTCAGGTTGACGATGAGGCCGTGGGAATGAGTATCTCATGAGGATCGCCCAAGCGATTCGAACAACTCATAGTCGCTGTTGGCATCTTGACTGGTGAAAAGGCCTTCACATTAGAGTTTGTGAAGAGATCCCTACTTCAAGAGGAACAGCGCATGAGTGAACTCAGATCTAGCGCGACGACTAAAACGTCTAGTTCCGCATTGATGTCGAATACCACCAGGAGACGTCGTAGGAAGGCCCCCTACTGCATATATTGCAACCGTAATGGGCATGCAATGTCCGCGTATTTCAAAACGGAGAAAGACGACGTCGCCGAAAACCGTATTACCGGACTGCTGTCGGCCGGTAGGCAACAGGATAATATCTGTAATGACCCTGGAGCTGGTCCAGATGACAACTCCGATACCTTTGTGTGGTCGATGGCGACGTGTCCATCCACGAAAGTGTCAGAAACTAGCTGCAAACTGTGCTACAATGACTGCGGTGCCGCAGCTCACATAAAACACGAACGCGACTTGTGTGACAAGTTCGAGCGCGTCGAACCGTTCAGTGTGTTTGTGGGCGATAGCACTACTGTCGAAGCATGCGGGCGGGAATCCGTCTGGATAGCGCTAGATGTGGAGTCCAGGTCGGTCAGATGTCGCCTAAATAACGTAGTGAATGTGCCTGCATTCCGGTTCAGCTAGATCTCAGTATCCACTATGGATAAAGCGGGTGTGAGAGTTATGTTTCGGGACGGTAACTGCAGTATCGTAAAACACTCCGAACTCATTGCGCAAGGCCACCGTGTGAATGTTCTCTATGCCCTCAAGACCAGTCAGGCTAAATCTGGAAATGAAGAATCGTGTGCGCTCGTCTCTGGTTCCCTCAGCTTGTGGCATACCGTGTTAGCTTACATACATTGTGACGGTATCATGAACATCGCCAACAAGCATGTCGTAAACAGAATGTTTGTGACAGGAAGGAATACATTGACACTTGTTCATAATGCGTGTACGGCAAAGCCTCACGAGCTCGGATTCGGGGGTGGCACGAAAAACGATCTGCGGCATTACTTGATGTTGTACACTCTGATGGGCACGGTCCTAATATGGTTGAGTCGCTCAGAGTCTCGCGCTACTTCGTGAACTTTCTGGATGACCACTCGCGCAACTGCACAGTGTATACAATTAAAGGAAAGTCGGACGTGTTCAATTGTTTTGTGAAGTGATTCGCTATGGCCGGGCGTCATAGTTGACGAAAATTAAAAAACTTGCGATGTTGCAACGGCGGAGAGTATATTTCGAACGACTTCATGCAGTTTCATCTCACCGTGGCATTCGCCATAGTTCTATTGTGCCTTGCACAGTCCGCACCGAAACGGCATTGTGGAGCGTCTAAACTGTACATTCGAGGAGCAGATCCGTTCGATGTTTCACCATGCTCAATTGGCGAAGCACTTCTGGTCAGAATCTCTCTCAGTGCCAGTGCGCGTTTATATCCGTGTCACAGGCAGAGGACTGGATGCAAACGTCACTCTACATGAAATATGGACGGGCAAGAAAACAAATATGGGCTACATGCGGGTGCTTAGCAGTAGACTTTGGTATAGAACGCAGTAGTGTACCAGACAGAAGCTGGACGCTCGTGTACGGAAGTCCATCATAATCGGTTATGTATCAGGGTCGCAGAGTTATAAGCTATGGGATGTTGTGGACAGTAAGATTGTTATTTGCAGAGGTGTACGATCCGATGAATCTCGCTTAACATCCCATAGTAACGTCGCCAGCGAGTCCCACGGTGGTGGCGACATGGCAGGGAATTTGGGCCATGCCGACGACCACGTTGGTGACGTCGACGATTAGCTCGACGGATCTGAAGTTGCTGCCTCTGACACCAAAGGGGGCGCCGCTGACGAGAATTATCACGATGACACCTGTGATCACGTTGATGTTCAGGATACTGTACCGGGTCCCGATCACTCAAGTGACTTGCCTAATGTTCGGCGCTCCACACGCACCAGATCCATTCCTCGTTCTTGGTGGAAGTCGGCAGGTCTGTTGGCATTGCCGTCCTCATCGACGACTCCGTATTCTCGTACGTAAAAGCAGTCCACAACTGGCGAGAACGCCACAGAATGGCAGAAATTCATGCGAGTAGATTTGGACTACCTCATTCGGCACAGCACCTGGCGTTCATTCCCGCGACAAGACGACCGCAACGTTGCTACTCGTCGATGGGTATACCACACTAAGCACTGGCCACAGCCAGATAGGTCTGTAATCAAAAGACGCCAAGCTCCGTTAGTAGCTTGCCGATTCTCGGAAGTACAAGGCCTCGGCTACTCTGAGACGTACGCTCCAGTATTTCGTATGACACCGATTCGCGTGCTACTGCCCGTGGCTACATCTCTGAATCTACTGCCCCATCATATGGATGTGGTCACTGTTTTTCTAAATGGCACGCCGCATGAAGAGGTGTTCATGGAACAGGCAGAAGACTTTAAAAGCCCTGGTAAGCAGGACCATGTATATCGATTGCAAAGCTTGATTTATAATATGAAACAGCCTTGTCGGCATTGGCATACGTGCATCAATTCATATCTCACCAATCACATGGGAATGTCACGCGATCCTGACGATGAATGCTTGTACACTGTCTGCTCGAACGATACAGTTCTAATGATCGCTCTGTACGTAGACGATCTGCTGATTGCCTCCAATCGCCAAAACAAATTGAACAACGTGAACGCGGCCCTTAGCAGAAAAGTTCTAGTGAAGAATCTCATTGGGGCTCGTAGTTACCTCGGCTTCGAAACTCAGAGAGATTTGGCGGATGAAACTTTGACCCTCAGCCAATCCAAGTACGCCGCCACCCTATTGGAGTGCTTGGAGATGACTGGCGCCATCGATGGTGCCACTCCTATGGAGACTAGCTTGGACTTAGATGAGATGCATTTGGACATAGATAAGCGAAGTCATTCAGCAACGGAAGTTCCATTTCGCGAAGCTATTGGAAGCTTGACGTCCGTCATGATTGGTACACGCCCTGACCTTGCATTCTCTGTATGGAGGTTGGCCCAATACGTTCAGAGTCCAACTGAGCTGCAGTGGCAGGCTATAAAACGGGTGCTGCGGTTCGTTCTATTAAGTGCGCACGCCGGGTCATTTTTCCGCTCGGACGCAGGGCTGGATCCGATTTGGCTTCGTGGATGCAAACCGGCCTGGTGAAAAGAATACTAGAAGGTGTACGAGTAGATATGTCTTTGTTATGGCTGGTGCAGCGGTGAGCTGGTCTTCACGTGAACAAGAAATAATTGCCATCCCGTCGACCAAGGCCGAATTCTTTAGCTTGCGCACCGGAACGACAGAGGCGTTATAGCTGCGGCAACTTGTTCGCAGCATACGGCTTGGAAAGCCACTTGGTTGTGTCCCGCTGCTAATCCAGGCCGACAACCAAAGAGAAATGGAATTGCCAAAGGATGGAGGCATTTACCGTCGTACCAAACATATCGACATTCGTTTTCACTTTATTCGACGGGCCATATCAGATAAAATGATTTAATTGGTATATCGCCCTACTATGGATAGGGCTGCAGATATGATGACAAAACCTGTGAGATGTGCGAAAACGGAGACAAAACCTGTGATATTTGGACTTGGACGTCAAGACCAGTGCCAGAGCGGGGGAGTGGGAGGTACAGTAGTGTTGAGAGTACTCTAGTACAGTCCTGTCACAGTACAATCACGAATGGCTTGCACACCCCGTGGGGTTGACATACTGACAGACTGACCTCTCACACAGCGCTGTGGTAATAGCTCGAACGGCCAGGCGATGTGATTATCACATGCTCTATCGGGATAATTTCAGGACCACAGTTGTATCCGCAATTTCAATATTTACTGTACTGACAGATTGTAATACTAGTATCGAAAATTGAATACCAAATCAACATTAATCTTTCTGTGCTGATCGTATAGTGTGTGCACGTGAGTAGCATAGCACACACTACGACTGCTGTTGTAGTCATGGCGACGTGCAACTGGGCACTTTATAAGCCCTTGAAGGGCTGGGCCTTAAAGTAAAAACCAGTCAGACTTGGCATCACTTTTTCTTTACCATCGTGGCCAGCAACCTTGCTCCTTTCTTTCCGTTGTCCACCCTGACCAACACCTTGTCATGTAAAGAGTCGCGGTTCAGTTTATTTCTACGCTTCGTGTGGTACGTGTAAGACCTGTTCAGCACAAGAAATGTGTGTCTCCCGTTCTGCATGGGTCGATTCTAGCACGGCGACGGCAAGGGTAGAGCGAAGTGTTGGCGCCCGCACTTCTCACGTGCTTCTGAGGGTAGGCGGTCGTACACGGTAGGAAGAAAGTTGTTTCGTATGAAAGGATGCCGACTCGAGTGTAGGCCTCAGCTCTGCGCTGCAATTTGCGACACTTAGGCACAAACCACGCGGTGCCAGATACACTAATTCGTGCGCGCATATTTCACCAGTGACGGAGCGATGCACAAAGCAGGCTCTCCTACACGAACGCATCGCGAAGAACGGTACCACTATGCTTGAGCGCCGACATGCATTTAAACACCATATGTTCGGCACAGACTAAACTGATGTGGTCCAGCAGCACTCGTGCAATGTGCCACGCGTTACGCGGATTACACGCTAGTCCTTGTTTGCAATGCAATATATTTACAATACTGTCCGAAAAATGAGCGCCGAATTTTACAAATCATCTCGTGCCATATAACGTCGGTAAGATTCTGGGTGAGCCAGTGCTCCCGACCATCTCGAAGCAGATTTCTCAGCTTCCTAGAACCACAAATGGCGCATATTGTGGGTAGCGGTGGTCAGTGCAGTGGTGCAAAATCCGTTGGGAGGCAATTAAGAGTATGAAGGGTCCAAGGTAAGCATATCCACGTGAGGCAGGCTATAGGCCATCATGTGACATTGAGGTACGTAAGGTGAGATGCAGAACTGCAGTGTACTGCACAATTTGCAGTACGAGCTGCATGTTTTACGAGGAAATGAAATGCAGGTAGTGGATGCGGCCGTTCACTGGACGCGGCAGTTCATAATAGCTAAGTTTTGGGAGTCGGCCTCCATGCGAAAAATCGACGTACTACATGAACTCCACACTTTGGAATACCACGGAAGTCAGCATTCTATGTCACTCCAAAATGCGCAGTACGCATGGACGGTTTACTGCTCTACTGCACCCGCTGGACTACCGCATCCATTTCCGGAACCACAGACGTAGACCCAGATGGGCACATGGTGGAAGTATGGGGGAGGTAATAGTAGACCTACAACTGAAAACTGTGCAGCGAGCCACTGATAGTACTCGACCTCGTACTGCATCAGGTGAGCGACCACATCCACTTTCGGAAACACAACCGCAAAGGAGACGTCTCGGAATTGGCCGAAACGAAGTATCACTTCCCCCGAAGTAGTTTGCTGACCGGCTGGAGCGCCAAGGATGAATACATATGGTAAGCACGGGTGCTGCTGGTCGGGGCCGTCCGTCAACTAACTAGAATCGAGTGAAACTAGGATACGATAATGCGCTATGATACACTCCTAAAGTAAATCGCAAAGTGCTATACACCTACCCCATGATTATCTACCCGACGGAGACCATATCTGTAGGGCACGGTAGCAATCAGGTCGGATGGCGGCACCGCCGCACGGCTGCACTGCACTGAGTAGCCCTTGGGCATGCAGTAGCTCGGATACAGATCACTGAATAGCTTCGTCCATGGTGAGCAGATTTGACCCGCACCAGACAGACCCCGGACCGACAGGTGTGCCAATCTACCAATGTGTGCCTGACTTTCGTCGCAGAACTCCGTCGGGAATCTACGCAGGTTCTCCTGATCGACAAATCATTGATCTCCAGATACCTATCGTCCGCAGAACTTTCATGAAACGCAAAAGTTGATAAACTAGTACTATCGAGCATTCCCGTTAGCTGGTCGATCGAGCTTTCCGTCGCCTAATTCCACGTTTCACGGCACTGCGGCCTCAGATTTTGCCTGACCATCCTGTTGTTATTAAGCTCTTGCGTTCGACATGTAACGATTTCAAATGCGGGGCTCGAGTGAGACAGGCTGTGACTAGTGAGTTGGACGAGATAACTCTGTTGAGGAGAGCGGCAGAAGAACACGATGGCCTGTTTGTAAAGACTCTCCTAGTCTGCCACGAAAACGAACAATTTTGTCGCAACACTATTCCGCACTTGAACTACTGCATTCTTGCAGCCTACATGGCCTGTGGTCACATACTGGATTAAGTTCGTTTATACGCCTTAAATGCGCTGTCTTGTCGTCAAAATTTGTAGACGCGGAGGGGCCACTAAGGTTCGGGGTTTATCGGCGAATTCACATACTCCATTGTGATTCAAGGTTTGTATAGATAAATTTCCGCCATCAGCGAGCAACAGTCGGCCAAATCAATAACGTGACCTTAGAGATCAAGCGTGAGTAATCAGCGAACACGTACTCATCCCAGCTATAGTCGTCACTGATACTACCACGTACGATTCATGCAAAAAGACTGCCCACGCTGAGGATTGCTATGTACGGGAATATAAAGACCGTTGGACACAAGCCGCCGAAATTGAGGCGAAAAGCCTAGTTTCGCCCGGCAAGTCTTCACATGTTTTATGCAGACAACTCTAATAGTAATCGGCCTTCGAGGCTTCATTCCATGATAAAAACTGATGAACACTCTTTTCCCCTCTGCATTGTCCATCGAATCCCCGGTCTTCCGTCTTGTCTCTCTCGTTGGGGCACATCTCCTTGGCCGCCCCTTTACTGTCATGGTTCGACGTGACGGTCATGCAGCTACTCCTTCTAATCAATCTCTTGCAACCAATGCTTCTCTGTAGGAAAACTGCATTCGTGGGGCTGACAGCAGAAATTCGCTAAATCTCATTCACAGCATCTCAATGACCTCGCGGCAGATATTGGGCGGCGTTCTGTCCGTAAGGCCTTTCTATGCCGCCTCCAATCGCTTCGAATTGTGGCACAGGTCCGATATCATACCACCACCACCCCAATCTTTCTGCTCCGCCGAAGACGTTCTGGTTGGTTGACTTATGTCCACTGCGACCTGTAACTTGCGTGCAGCCAAATGATCATGAAACGGTGCCTACAATATCGGACGCTCTTGAGCATCTCGGGAAGTGCTCTTCGACGTACTTTTTGAAAACAATCTTGCGAGGTTCAAGGAAGCACCTATTTTACACGAATGCTCAATTCCGGCTCCAACCAAGCGCGCTCTTCAGCGGTTATAATTCTTCGATTACTCCCTGCAGTCGACCGAGTAACTTCAAGGACTCGCTTCTCCAGAGATTCCTCGGAAACAGATCAAGTACATATGGAAGCGAGTGCCGCAATATTGGCAACAAAAGCATCGCCTAGTCTTGGGCAGAAGCATGTGCTGGGGAACACAAAAATCAGCGTACGGTTCGCTGCAAAGGGAAGAAGTAGAGCAGGCACGACAAATCCGTCGTGACACAGTTCTCTTCCGTGTGCTATGGGAGAGAACGAAATCGCCCGTCCAGCCCTGAGAGTATACGAATGGGATCGTCTATTTCATCTCACGAGCTATGAGCCACACGATATGCGACTAATCGAAGTTTCCTCTATTATCGCTGAGCGCCTCCGCCGTACACACATTCCCGGTCGATCAAGGTGACACGAGTTGATTGCAGGGCATACTGGCCAACTGACGTTAGTACGATGGCAACGAGGGTATTCGGACAGCGCGAGCAGTGGAACTCGACCAGTCCTTTCTTCATATCCCCAGCCGCTTTATTGGGTCTATCGAAAAAAATATCCATCTTATTGTCAATCTTGCACCACAACGAACCTTTTTTCCGTCTCATTCGGCTCGGACGGAAACACTTCACTTCTGCTCTCTCGAGGTGTCCTCTCCGGACTAGCTTCGCAATTTGGTACGAAATGGGCAACATCATTTCCGGCTGCACGACTTTTTATTAAAACGGTCGTCTTGTACACCCTCGGAGTCGTTACGGACAGTTCTTTACTCTACACTTTGGTTCGAATCAGGCTCCCCACCACGTTTTCAAGATCATGTGCTCTATTGTGCAGTGTATTCGCAGCATGTAAGGGCTCTGAACTTACTTCGACACAAACGGCTTCTTTCTTGCTTCATCCTCAACAGCTAGCTTAAAGTCCGCGCCCGACTCAATTCGGATCCTCCCGGACAATGGTAAGCTCTATCGCGACGTGTAGAGAGGCGGTCGGGAGGGGTAATAACGCATCGCCTACCTCGTGGTTTCCAGTGACGCCGTCACAGAGCCATTTAGCATCACTTGAAGACGCCTAAACAATTTGGGTAGTATCACTATGCAGCTGGTTCGACAGTCCTCCCGGAACCATCGGCTTCTCGACACAAACCGCCTGACACAATTTGGCTCCGTGGCAGTGTCGTGATTCCTCGCAATACCCCTCGCACAGTTCCACGAGAAGTTTCGCACTACCCGAGTCCAGACCAATAGGGAAACCGATGCCGCTTTCGTCACCCGAGACTACGCGACCTAAAGCACTGGGGTAGCTTTCCATCCAGGCTTCGACCAAAGCCATCATAGTCACCAAGCCGACGTTGACCCTCCATTCTGCGCCTTCGAACACGCTTGGACGGAGAAGCGTGCTGTAGTGAGTCTTCCATTCCAGGATCACGAGCCTACGGAGCGCCAAGTGTCTTGAATTTGTTCCTTGCGAAGAAGTCAGGCTAATTTCCAGAACTACTAGCAGTCAAAAACAACACTTGGGTCTTCGCTTCACACCTTCCCAAACGAGTGGGTAAACACTCCACGCTGCAAGATGCCAACTATGTGGTCGTCGCTGACATCAGCACTATACCAACACGATCACCCAGACTAATGCCGGACTGTTGCCACCTACATCGCCCTCTGACGACTCTTAGGGGTCAATACTGCAGGCAAGGACCTCCTCTCGGTCGTCACCCGCTTTGCAGATCGACTCTGCTTGCTCCACTAGCTGGAAGATTAGCTGACTATCCAATCAGCCGTTCAGCCCTGGCTGGACGACCTTTCAAGTACCATTGCCAGAGTCGTCGTGAAGGAAACACTGATATGCATCACGTGTGACGACAAAAATAAGATACCATCCATTTCGACGGTCGCCATATTGACACTGCTCTAAACGACGCCAAAATTCAGCTCCTGGAACCCGACCGTCAAGTGAACTGCTCTCACCGTGCTTCAAATCGTCTTCGAGAGGGCATGCGCAGAGTTAGTCAAGCCGTGCTGGCCCGTCAAGTCCTAGTCCACAAAAATATGTTAGTCCGCGTCCCCAGTACTATTCGAGATACCACAACTTTACCTTGGGCCCATACAGGCACATCTGCGAATACAAACGTCCCCGTCGTGCCCCGCCATCTGATGCCTCAAATTGCAGCCACAGCAGCCCCGTGTGCCAAATTTTGCGAGTGCTCTACAGCAGGTACTTTGCACAGCGGAGTTGTCCCCAAATGGCCGATGCCTTTAATCTCTACAGGACGGTAGAGTCAGATACTTATACCATAAACAAAATGCTCGGATGTGTTCAAGCAGCAGTTCCTAGAATTACAGAATTCTAGTGGTATGCGACCTATTTGTCAAAAGAATGCTTGGGAGTATATGGAGGCTTCAGGGTGCACCCGCTCGCCAAGTATCAGCGTTCAGACCTACGTGCCTGTCAGTAGTGCGTACTGATAATTACCTGACTGATAAAGACTAGCTGAAGGAAGAGACAGCCATGAATTAACCCGCATTGCTAGCAGCTGACAATATGAGTAAAGACTCAATTTGCCGTAGCCGTAGAATATAGATGATTGAGGAGATACTATCTATGTACGTGATGGCCATGACGAATGATACGCGTATGCCCGCTGGTAGTGTAGGTGACCGACTACAGCAGCTCAAATCATCTACGTCCAGGATTACAAGAGGGTTCATTTAACAACCTCTCGTGTCAGCTCCTACTGCTAACTACATACTACAAGCGACGTATGCAACACACGTCAGCTCACAAGAAACGCACTATTCTTCGATTTAGTCAACAGTCTTGCAGACTTCCTGATGCCATCTTTTGTCTCAACTAGGACACCTCCGTAGTTCACGGAACGTCACCCTGACGAGCACAGCGGGGGCTTGGCACAGACCAATACTGTTTCAGGACCCCATCTCATGCAGCTCAGGAATGCTGGGAAATCCGTACCGCCTGCCCAACCAAAAACGTGCATCATAGCAGTCACTAGGTTCACACAACAGTTGATGCCCGCAGCGATTTTGCCCTCAAGCTAGGCCAAGAAGTGTGGATCCTGAGTAACTCCTCTACCACCCATCCTAAACGATGTTGACCTCTGTCGCCAGGCCATCACATTTTCTGATCGATGGCTCCACCACCCTCGGCCATTTCTGTACTCTGTCACCACTTTCCCGCTATTCTCAAGCCGCCATCTCCATCGCCCTCGACCATAACACCCTGCTCTCATTTCATGTCGCATAATTAATTACGAGTATGCATATATGACCCGATCTACTCTCAGCTGGATGTAATAATTCTCCTGAAGAAAATACGCCGCGTCGCCACTTCGTGCGAGCCACCAGTGCCGCGAGGCAGCGAACCTTAAAGTTCCTCTCTCGTTTTGGAGCGCAAGTAACACGCTCCCGAAAACGGCACTCCGCCGCTTTTCAACCCCAACATACGCCGTCGTTGAAGCGCCCCGCTGTCCCTCGGCCTCCGCGCCCTCACGCGTCTCAACAAGACCGGTTCAGTGCGTCGAGCATCCGGTGCGCGCCACAAATTTAGTAACACTATCAACTCCTATAGTAGCTTTCCCGAACAGTTTTGGGTGACCTTCAGTCAGATAGTCGCTTAACCCCTCAAACTTGTGTTGTTTTCTTCAAACTATTGACCTCAGTTTATGATGCATATCAGAGTGATTAAGCATCTCCGTAATTCTTTACTTCTTTTCTTTTGCGCAGGTTTTTCGTGAAGAAGCCTGATTGTGCGTGTAGCTACTAAACAGCATACATCGATGCTCACATTCTGTGGGCCATCTCACGTTGCCCAAAAGTGCGAGTATATTCACATCTCGGCACATATTTGAGTACCTCTCATGTCTCCACGTAGCCGAAACTTCTGATCATCCATTGTATGTACTGAGCAGAAAGGAAACCAGCTCTCCTCGATATTAATTGAACCGATGACCGCAGTTCAAACTGCACAGTTTTGTTTAGACGTGACGTTGATAGTAACCATTCGTATGCCAGGGATTTTCTCACTCAACTGACCGTTAATGCTGTCGTCATGATTATCGTTTTCTTTTCATCATGCCCGTCTAAGCGGTACATAACATTCACCATTCAAGTCCCAGGGTTGTCTCTGACTGCCTTCATTTCGATAGTATACCAAAGTTCTGGCGTTATGGTCTACATTCGCGAAGCGTCGGAAACGCTATTCTGCTGTGCATTTTCCCGCCGACATTTCCCTATAGACAGCACAGATTACGTTACAGGGCATGCTCAGCACAGGTAGTTTCAAAAACTATAGTGCACTTATGCCGGAAAATACTGATTACTATCTGAGCCACGTGTGCGTGCTTGAAATGTTGCAAATGGTCAGCTGTAAAAGAAGTATCGCGAACCTAACGTTCAATTTCTGGTGGGACCGGGAAACAGGTTGTCGCGGATATGTCTAATAAATTTATATGGAAACAGAAAGGAAGGAGAGGAGTAGTCTGCTTGTATCGCCGCTCGTGAAGGAGGGACAGCAAGTCCTCGTGAAAAGAGACCAGAAAGTTTCAAATAGTTTCCGAAAGCGGCGCGATACAGAAGCTCCCGTCGTAGAAGCCCAATTTACATACTTCACATAGAGCACCCTGTGTTCGGACGGCTTCATCCTTGCTGCTGTTGCAAGAGGGCAACTGAGTGTGAATACGAATTAAAACACACACCTGATGAAAAGATACTCCTGGAGCCTGAATTATAACAACGCAAAACGAGAAAAGACCTGTCAGTCGGCAACTAGAGACCTATTCAGCGCATTTATGGCAGGAGTTCATTGGCCCAAAACTGCCCTCCACGACAGTCTTATCACGGGCTCCTGAGAATAGGCTAGCACTTGGGCCTACGAAGCAAAGTATTGAACGTTAATTGTTCCAGAAGAAAGGATTTTGCGCCAAGTGAGGTGTGCTTCATCGTCAGTTCCCACTGCCAACTACGAGGCCACTTCAAGGACCTCTTGCAATCAATTGTCTAGTTTAAAACGAGGCATGAATGTCATAGCGGTGCAGTTGAGTAACGTCGGAGTGTAAATCCTGTTCTACAACATTTTGCGAGGTTTGCTTTATATGTTTTACGCTGCGAAGAAGCTCGGCACCATCAGGAGGAAAAATCTCCTCCGCGCGTACACCGAGAGAATTGTTGGGTTGTCTTTTAAGATGCAAGTCGTCATTTATGATAACCTGGATATCGTGCCCTCAACTGACTCCATGATAGTACACCTGAGGGCGCGACAACGTACGGCGAGTGACACAAACACGTAATTGAACGGCTATCCCAACCCGACATCCGGATGAATCAGACACTAAAGTGTCTTAGAGGCGATGTCCATGCACTAAACTTTTCATGACCCTTTTTAAAACAGAGACATTGGATCCACACCTCACACGCCTCGAGTCGAGGCATATCGCATTGCATTCCAGAGGCCAAATCTACGCAGTCATATTGTATTCCTTCGTGACACGATTTCTGATTTCGGTGTTCACTGTATAGGTTCCAAATTGACGGAAGGAACGGGCAAGAAGCTGAGTCCAAGCATCGTCAGTACAGTATCACCCCAAGCTGATATTGCGTCAATCGAGATATATTGCATTTCGATTGCACAAAAGCATACCTGGGTAAGTTCAACTTGGTCACAGTGGCAAATCAGTGGTTGCCTTGACCAAGTCGAGTTCAGAGGCTCGACGAGCAATTATGTTTATCAAATATACGTGAACTGTGATGTTGAAAGTGCTCCTAGCGATAGTTTGTCATGAAATAATCATTGCGATTTTGTGCGTGTTATTCAAGTTTGTTGAATCATTGGGCATTTTTATATTGTTTTTGTGATTCACACGTACTCGGGAATGGCGGCTTACACTTAATACGCCAGTGCAGCAAGCAACCGTGGCACTTGTGATTCTGTGTAAATTTCTCGCTGTTTGTTTCATGGAGACTCGTCGACACCCATTGCAAGATAGTGCCGCATACTTTTGAATCCTATCGTTGAAAAAAAGGAATTGGATGGAGCTACGAATCTTTCCTTCGGGATTCATCTGAAGGCCACTGGTAGGGGCGTTTTCAGCCTACCGTAAAAGCTGCTAGCACTGGAATCGACGGATATTCTACTTTGCTTTAGGACCGCTTTAAGCTGCACGATAAGCCACATAGAATCTGAGTCACCTCAGTCTGCCGTGTTACTCTTTGTAAAGTGCAGAGTAGTCGGTTGGTGACAGACGCGACGCGAGTCATAAAAACCGTACCGATTGGAGTCGACTTCCCGCGTGGCCCTCCCTAAACTCACGGTATCACTTTCAGTCTGCCATGCTCTCATATGCATTTTCCCTTATCATTCTGTCACTGAGCCCTTTGCTTTATCAAGGGCAAGCTGGCCGCATACGTCCACCAAAACCTTCTCCAAAACTAGTCACAGCATCATGCCCGTTGAATGAATTCATGCCATCCACGGCATGCTTCTGCTCTGCAGTAGCTTCGAATTCGCTTGTCACAAGAGACAATGAAGGTGATCATGCCCAATGCAAATTCTTTTTCAAATTTCCCGAGGGAGCCATTGAACACTCCCTCAGAACAGCATGCGGGATTTACATGGTAGAGGGGGGCGTAGATATGGAGAAGGTAGTTAGTGATATGAACGAGATATTTCAGCGATGCGGGGGAGAGGAAATGCCTCCATTTGAAGCAGTCAAATGTGGAGAAGAAGAGCTTCTCGAAGAATCTACTGCACCGGAGGTTAGCCCTTCAGCAGAAGTAGATGACGATGCGTCGGAACAGCTCGGGGATGTGGAAAGAGTGGATCTGGTAGACTTGAAGCCAAGAATCATATGCCCGCTGCTATGAACAGAAACGAATAGAAAAAACTCAACGTCAGGCAGGTTTGATATTTACGAAGAACATATCTGTGGAAGCGTGATAAGCGTGTTTTCGATGCCCCCAAACTTTTCACCCCGAAAAACAGCAATATTGCGCAAAACGAGTGGCGCAATAAACACTATCTGTATTGCGCTTGACCTGTTTCCCGGCAACCCTAGTGAATAGACTACATATGTCAAGTAAACCAACTAAATGGCACGGGTTGTGCTCTGACACAGCAAATAAAAACGGAGCATCTTGCGTTAGAGACAAATGATATCGGAAAAGCTCTGCTCTGATTTGGTCTTCGGAGCTAAATTTCACGGCCTATCGATCTCCCAGTGGTTTCAAGCGCGGAAGATTTCCCTCAGAAACAGTAAAGCGCTACATGTTCACTGCCGCCGACGAGGCAGCATCGCTTAAAAGATCTGTCAGGACTAGGAGAAAGCTGTAAGTAAATGGAAATCGACATGTAGTACAACATCATGGAGCAAATCCACAGTATTTTATACAGCGTGATAGAATTGGATGACTTTAAGTTGCATCTACCGATGTAAGTGACGGTTCGGGAGATTGTTCGTAAAGCACGGCGGTTGAAATCGTACTAATGCATCTTGGTTGAATATGTAACGTGGTATACACGTGAACAGTTGATGGCAGTTCGATTCAACTTATGACTAATTCTCTATCGGGTCTACATGTCTATGTGCTTGCCTCTTCTCTGAAGTCGAGGTAACGTAATTTCCAATCATTTCATCAACATCGGCGATTTAAGCCGAGTATTCGAAGTCTGGCCTTGTCTGACCACGATATTGAAACCTTGGTGTTTTTCTCAAATATTTTGAAGGTTCACTCTGTTTTCACCTGGTACTGTACCTTGCTTTAGAGAACTGCGGTTGACGCAAACCGACTTTGTGTAAGGCACAGATGCCAAATGAACGGCTTGGAATAGCGCTATGCTTCAAACTGCAAGCCGTTTTCTGTGTCCAGAAACAGTATTGACGAAAATGCACTACGCGGATAGTGTCAGAATGCAAGCGTCAAGGAGTTCAGGGATCTCATACTTCGATCGACCTGCAATGCTTATTTTGAACTCATTCTTGCCCCATAAGCTCTGATCTCCGTATTACTTCGAATGTCAGTTCCAAAGAAAAGCAAACAGCGTCCTTATTAAGCATTCCGCCATCGGTCGAGAGATACTAGTATGCATTCCCAGCTAAAGTACGGTGTTATCACCAATATACTTCGCTTTCTTTTCGGTTTCAGTTGGCAAACTAATATATATAGAAACATGTAGGACTACGGCGGGCATCGGGGTCTGTAGCTCAATTGGTAGAGTGCTCCCTTCGCATGGGAGAAGTACGGGGATTGAAGCCCCGCAGATCCAGGAACTATAGGTGAAGTTCACCTTCATTTTTTCCTGCAGGGAGTGCAATGAGTTTTGACGCGCGGCACTACATTGACTTTTTCAACGAGGGATGCTCTGCCTATCCCGTTGTCGTAACCTATTCGTAGGTCGTTTTATAGAATGAATCCTGTTCTTGAAATGTGAACGGGATTGAGGTATTAGGGGGTTTGTAAAGGATTACAGAGCTAGGCTAGGGTAGCTAGTGTCCATTGTACCGCCCGGAAGCCCCAAATGAGGTACGAAAAAACTGCAATGTCTATTCACCAATCTGCATCAGAAAAATGTTAGTGTTGAGACAATGCAAACTTTGCATACGTGTACGCTTTGTTCTCGCACTTTTTAGTTTTTGAAGTGTAAGATTAGGCTTGTGGTAGCCTACAAGTGGCCAAAACAAACTAGTTTCAAGAAGTTTCTAGAACTCAACTCTATTCTAAGGCAGAAGGCCAAGACTTTTCGAATGATATAAAAATCTAAGAAATCAGTCAGCTTTAAGTTCAAATGATATCTCGCCCTGTACCCGCCTCATATGAAGTCAAATTGCCTCATAAGAGGCCAAATTTCGCGGAGATATCAAAGTATCAAGGAGACGTCCACCTCCGCTGTTCGTTACATCTATGTGAAGGTCTTTGAGTTCTTTATTCTGGCAGAGTGAGCTGTGGAAAAACTCAACGAGATTTTTTTCGCTGTCAGAGGTTTAGTGCAACTGAGTAGGCTACCATTTGTTTTGATATCATAGAAGGGGGTGAGGTAAATTACACGTACAACAGCTAGTGTAGTCACCATACGTACTAAATAATTTACGTACGTTTTCGGTGGTCAGCGGGCCTCATACAGTATGAGGTTGAGGAATTTCTTCAAAAAAACCTGCTTGTCCTGGGCATAGTTTTGTGGTAGTACAGTATCAGGCCACAAAGAGATTTCATTCTACAGAGGTTGAGCGATAGCTGAATGCTTGGTGCACCTCGTCCCACTCAACGCGAAGCACATGTTCGTGGCAACTTTCATGTGTCTGAGAGGACCGGAATGTGGGGTCAGGTCAGGTCTTCGACGGATGCGCTCCCAGTTTTCAGCAGTCGTCCCCCTATTGGACATGTGGCCTCATATCACAGCGAATATGTCGAGCTGATATGAAACGGTCGACAAGACGTTCTTTTTAGCCGGTCGTGGTATGTACTTGAAGTTGTCGGGTTTTTTTTATTCGGACGAGGTGGAGCTACAGCCAAACCCGACCGACTTATCGCGCGAAGTCCCGATGAAACGTTTGTCGGGTGCTGCAATCTCTCATTTGGAAGACATCCAAGGTGGCGGCGGTGTCGTACACGATGTACTGTACAACTAACATGGCAGCATCCAGGTACTAGCGAGACATGCAAAAGCCGAAACTAATTGTTTAGCAAAACGTGACAGAAAATGAGCCTTGGATACGGTCAATGAGTTTGGGAACGGGGTTTGTGGATAGTGGGGTTAGTGGTCTTCTTGAGAGATGAGGGGGTCGGGAAATAGGAAAAGAGGGATTCGCAGCTACTGCACATGCTAGCGAATTCGTCAGAGAAGTACCCACCTGAATATACAGAGTATAGATTTGTCTACAGGAATGGGTTTGCAAAGATGGGTTGGTTCGTCTGAACACATGGTATCGAATTTCGGGCTGGTACGTATGCCGGCTTCCTCCGCATCTCAGTTCTCACACAAAGGCATCCCAGTCAAAGGGCCCTCATCACTAGCGCTCTCTTGTGTGTTCAAGGAGAGAACATAATCTCTGCACATGTCTACTACAGATAGCTGAAAGCACTGGTTTTGTACCACCTTTTTCGCGCGTTCATTCCGTGATGAACAGGACATTGTGGCCATCAGTAGTACCTCCCTGGGGCTAGCTCAGAATTATTTTCGGAGAGGCGATTGCGCATAGGGCTTCTCACGCACCCCTTGCATGTGCGAGATACAGGCCAAGGTTTCGACAAAAAGTCGCATCCCGCTCTGTCGTTGTCGACCTGTCGTTCTCGCGCCGCCCGCCAATCTCTCTCCTGTTCCCCACGTCTACTGTAAGACCTCGCTGCATCTCTGCATTACACAGCTTCCAACTTATCCCCCAATGACCGTTCTCTTCCCTTCCCCTCCCTCCCCCACTGCTCTCCACTGCTCTCCACTGCTCTCTACTGCTCTCCACTGCTCTTCACTGCTCTCCACTCCCCTCCGCACCCGCTCTTTTTTATATCCAAATAACACACGGCCCCTTGCCTCCCCTGTCCAAACCCCCTCTGCTGTACATTTGTTGCTGTTGCTGTTGCTGTTGCTGTTGCTGTTCGTTGTTCGTGTCCTCCGCGACTCCACTCCACCACCCACCACTTGTCGCTTCCCCATTTGCCTCCACCACACACACACGCGTCCCCCCCCAATCCGCCCCAATCCGCCCCAATCCGCCCCAAATCCGCCCACCAATGACGTCACCACCACCACCTCACCGCCCCTGCTTGATTCAAATTGCAACGGCTCCATTGCCCCGCCCTTCCTCCCGCCCTCCCCTTTCCCTCCTCCCGCCAACCTCCGATCGATTCCACCTTGCGCACCTCCGCCATCCCCACCTACCTTTTCCCCACCGTTCCCCACCGCTCTCTCCCTCCACACACACAACATGCTCCCGCAACCGCCGTGCGCGCACAGCTCTGCAGCATCCACCCTGCGCGTGGGCGACCGCATCGCAGTGTACTGGCCGCTGGACGATGTGTATTACCCGGGGAGCGTGGAGGAGGTGTGCGATGGGTACGGGTACGGGTACGGCGACGGCAACAAGCACGGCGATGGTGATAGTGATGGAGAAGGGGATGGCGGTATGGTCACCGTGCGCTACGATGACGGCGAGGCAGAGCGACTGGACATGCGACACGAGGTGTGGCGACGCATGCGGCGGGATCTGTCGAAAGGGGCCCGTGACGCGACAAAGCGCGGCACCATGACAACAGGGCGGTGGAGGGAAAGGGGGGCGACGGCAGGGAGAGGAGACGGAGAGTGGGGGGGACGCACGGGGGGGCGTGCAGACTGTTTCGACGGGCAGTCCGAATGCTCGGAGCGAGGCGGCAGCCCACGAGGGGCTACATGGCAACACGCCCACACCGAGAGGGACAGGGACAGGGAGAGGGGCGGAATGGCGGGTGCCGTGGCGGAGATGTCGTACGTGTCGGAGGGAAGCTGCGGCGGGATGGCCGACGTGAGCGCGGCGGCGGCCGACGCCACGCCGCGCGTGCGTCTACGTCCGCATCCGCATCCGCATCCACGTCCGCACCCGCGCCCGCGCATGCACCTGCCGATCCGGAAGCGACCGTTTCGAAAA
>JAUKWC010045265.1:0-10641 GCA_032356245.1 Endocladia muricata | reverse complement strand
ATTCTACTTCCTCTACTACAGAAAGTTTAAAACTCATTGTATAATCTTTCTGGGTTCTTTTTACATAAGTGTTCTCTATCATATCATTACTTAATGGTGTAACGCTATTTCAGGACCAGACAGTATACTTAATTTAAAAGCCTCGATCAATGATCGAGGCTTTTTTTTTGCTTGATTTTAAGAAAGTCTGGGACAAAAAAAAGTCCTGACTATCAATTATAATCAGGACAAATACATTTTTTCTTATTATACTTACATTTTATCCATTACTGTTCGAGTAACTCCAGTAGCAGAGAACCCTCCATCATGATACAAGTTTTGCATTGTTACGTATTTAGTTAAATCTGAAAACATAGCAATACAATAATCAGCACAAGCTTCTGCAGGAGCATTTCCTAAAGGAGACATCTGTTCGGCATAAGAGATAAATTTATCAAATCCAGTAACTCCACTACCAGCAGTAGTAACAGTTGGAGATTGAGAAATTGTATTTACTCTCACTTTATTTGACATTCCATAATGATATCCAAAACTTCTTGCAATAGACTCTAATAAAGATTTTGCATCCGCCATATCATTATAATCAGGGAAAATTCTTTGTGCAGCGATATATGTTAATCCTAGTACACTCCCCCATTCATTTAAAGCATCTTGCTTTTTAGCTACTGCTAACGTTTTATGCATAGACATAGCAGATACATCCATAGTTTGATGATACCAAGTATAATTTAGGTCCGTATAATGTTTTTTCTTTCTAACATTTGGAGACATTCCAATAGAATGAAGAACAAAGTCTAACTTTCCTCCTAAAATCTTTTGAGATTCGGTAAACAAGTTTTCTAAATCTTCAACTGAAGTAGCATCCGCAGGGATTACTTGTGCTCCTATTTTATCTGCTAACTTGTTAATTTCTCCCATTCTCATTGCAATAGGGGCATTTGTTAGTACAATTTCAGCACCTTGCGCATGGGCTTGTTCAGCAACTTTCCAAGCAATTGACATTTCATTTAAAGCACCAAATATGATACCTTTCTTTCCTTTCAATAAATTGTTTGACATATAGATTCTGTTATATTTTGAGACAAATATACGAAACATAATATGTATCGAAATCAATTATTTGCATTCCATTTTGTAACAGGTATCATTTTAAGTAAATTTGAATATTGAAAAAAAAGTATCAAAAAATATTAGGCGTTTCTGATTTTGCTAGTCCTGAAGAATTAAAGAAGGCATTTAGAAAAAAAGCAAATGAATTTCATCCGGATAAAAATCCTTCAAAAAATGCACAACAAAATTTCATCGAAATCTGTGAGGCATATAAAGCTCTAGTGGAGAATAAATTTAAGAAAATTACACCTACTTCACCTGATACTTCTGTTATTAATAAAAAATATAATAAAGGTCTATCACCCGAAGAATTTGAAGAAAGACTGAAAAGAGCCAGAGAATACGCAAAAATTAAGTCTTTTAAAGAAAAAAATATTAGAGAGCTATCTTATCATCAAATCAAGAATACAAGTATTAAAAGACTTCATAAATTTGCTTGTATCATTTCTCTGGTATTTATAACTATTAACTCTTTAGATTTTCTAGTTTTAGAGCCTAATCAAATAAAGGGACAACTCGTTTCATTATCTCTTAATGGTGTATACTTAGAATATACTATTCTAGACATAGAAGCTTCTAAACATTACAAAAAAGAACACCCTCATACTCCCAATTATAAGCAGTACATCAAATTTATTACTAAAAAAAATTACAAATCTTGGAACTTCATGAAAAGAGGGGCAGAAGTAACCATTTATAAGTCTTACCTTTTTGATGATCTTTTAGGCGCAAGTAGTAAAGGACTGAGTAGAGAATCAATTAACAAAAATGCATTTCGCTTTCATCTTTTATTTTGGGTTTATTTTGTACTACTCTTATCTCCTATTCTCATAGCTTTTACTAAAGGACCTAATTCATTTTACATTGTAACCATCTATCTTTGCACTTATCTTAGCCTTGTTACAGTATTCATCTTTTTATTAAACCTATTAATTCATTTCTATGTCTAAATATATAGTTCGTGTTATGCCACACATCACTTTAATAGTATTTTGTATGTACTTAATATGCAGCTGTAATGGTAAAACAGATGCTCAGTTGAGTGCTGAATATGATAAAAAGCAAAATCGCATTGCACAAGAAGATTCCATAAAAAATGAGGCTCGAAAAATTAGAAATGAACAATTGTTTAATAAAAAAGTAGATACCAACCTACTCAATGAAAATAATGTAACAAGGAAACTACTTGCTTACAGTAAATTAAATACAGAGAATAGAATTAGAATAAAAACAACGTTTGGCAATATGGAACTTACTTTATATGATGATACACCTATACATAGAGCTAATTTTATACATCTAATAAAGAGTAAATATTTTGACGAAACTATATTCTACAGAGTTATTGACCAATTTATGATACAAGGTGGTAACTCGGATAGGGAAGAAATTACGGATAAAATGAAAAAAATTGGTTTTTACACACTTCCTAATGAAATAAAATCACACCATATACATAAACGTGGAGCTATTGCTATGGCTGTAAAAGAACAATTAGATGTGCCAAAAGAAGAAAGGCACAAACGATCCAGTTCTTTTAATTTTTACATTGTTCAAAATGGACCAATGACAGATAGTTATTTGGACGGAATGGAGAGACGATATGGCATTACCATTGATGGATCTAGGAGATCAACTTATCGAAAAATTGGAGGTGTCCCTCACCTAGATGATCAGTTTACCGTATTCGGTGAAGTAACTGCTGGAATTAGCGTTGTAGACAAAATAGCGCAAGTAAAAACGGATGAAAATGACAGACCGTTGAAAGATATATTTTTGTCGATTGAAATAATTGAATAAATTTAGTGTAGAAAATAAACCTAACCTATGAAATCAGTAATCCTTAAATCACTCGAAAGCAACAGTACGACCATTATACCAAGTTTTGGTGCGATTATGAAAATGGGAAAATCTACTTTATTCAATGAATTTCTAAAGTATGATGATGGGAAATTAGCTGATGTTTATGCATCTGAAAAGAATGTTTCCATAGATGAGGCTAAAGAAAATATCAACAAATTCGTAACAGAGGTCAACTCACAACTAACTGCAAAAGGTTTTTATGAACTAGAAGATATTGGTTCATTTTCTAAAGTGGGGGGTAAATTAAAGTTTGCAGCTAATAAAGTCAAGGAGAAGTCTAAATCAATTTCCAAATCTACGACTCAACCAATCTCTAAAAAAGAAAAGCCGGTTCAGAATATAGAAAAACCTAAAATTAAGCAAACAGTTGAGGTCAAAGAAGTAACGCCTGAAAAAGTAGAAATTAAACCTATTTCTTCCATTAAAACAGAAAAAATAGAAGAAATTAAACCTCCAAAAGCAGTTATCAGTTCTATAGAAGGTTCTTCCAATCCCGTTACCAATGATAAGAAAAAAGGCTCTTCCGATTTTTTAAAGGATGATGCTATTTCTAAAATTAAGGCATTTACCAATAAACAGGATTTGGTTGATTTTACTAGAGAAGAAAAAAGAAAGACCGTTATTGATGTGCTTAATAAAAAGTTAGACTCTTTAAATAGTAAGAATGTGGTTACTGAAGTTACAAAAGAAGAAGAAAAAATAGCAAAACCTATTTTAGTAACAAAAAAAACAACTCCTATAGTTAATGTTGAAGCTAAAAAAGAAAAGATTATAGAAAAAGTAACTCCAATTGTCTCTGTTAAAAAAACTAAAATAGAGATTAAAAAACCGGAAGTTAAAGTTGAGAAACCTATTGTTAAAGTTGATGTTAAAAAACCAGATCTGGATACAGAAACATCTCCCAAGATTTCCACTCCTAAAGTTCAGTCTATTCCCGTTGTTGAAAAAGTCGAAACCAATAAGGAAGAAATTAAAAAGTCTGCTGTAGATGAAACCGTAGTTGCAGCAATATCAAAAGGGTTAGATAAAACGGAAAAGGAAACGAAAAAACGAAAACGAAGAAAACGAATACTTTGGCTCGCTATACTTTGTTTACTTATTGGTGCTGGAATTTTTGGCTTTTTAAAACAAGATATAGTTAAAGGTTGGTTTGGTATGAATCATGAGATGGCCACAACAAATTCTTCATCTGACGAAAAAAAAGATATCCATACCATAACTCCAGTTGAAAAGACAGAAGGCAATATAGATGATGCTGAGATAGATACTAATGAAAGTGTTTTAACTACAGAGATAGAGAGATCCAATGATGATTCAGAAGCACCAACAGAGGAGATAATTGAAACTAATTCAGAAGTAGTTCCAGAACAAGTTAAAGAGGTTCCTGTTGCAACTGTTTCATCTGCTACTGGGTCTTATCATATAGTGGCAGGAAGTTATTCGTCTGAAGCTAACGCTAAGAAAAAAGTTAAGAAACTAAATAAACTAGGCTATAATGAAGCCGCTGTACTGGGTAAGTTTGGAGGTTTATATAAAGTTAAAATAGCTTCTTATGATACAAGAGAAGCTGCTAAAGCTGCTAAAGCAATGTTAAAATCCAAGGACATTAGCTCTGCTATCAAGAAATATTAGTTCTTAACCGATTGAAATAGTATATTTATAGAATAATTCTAAATGAGTTCATACTATTTTGTAGTATTGACAGAGTTAATTATACAACGATATGAAAAAAACAATAATATATGTAGCAACAATTTTGTTAGCTTCAACCAGCATTAATGCTTATGCTAACACGATTGAAACATTAGGTAAAATTGAAACATCTATAGAAGCAATTACGGTAAGAGTAATTGTAACTAATAATGAAATGCCCTTAAAAGGAGCTAACGTAACTATTTCTTCTGAAGGAAAAACGCTTGGATCTGGTATTACTGATGCTAAAGGAATTGCTAAAATTTCTATAGCTGAATATAATGGTAATGCGGCAGATATTAAAGTTGCAACTGAAAACTATCAAAGTATTCTTTTGCAAGGAGCTCTTTTGCAAAACAATGGTAAATTTCCCGTTAAAACTCAAAAGTTAATGGAAGGAATGGAGCCAATGAAAACTATAGCTCTTACTAATAATATAGAATCTATTCAAGAAAAATCTGAAGACAAGATCAACTCTTTGACAGGAAAAAAAGAAACTGCGGAGGAAAAAGTTGAAACTGCTAAAACTAAAACAGAGGAGAGTGTTAAAAATCAAGAAGTAGCAGAAGCAAACAAAGAAAAAGCAGAAGCAAATAAAGAAGCTGTATATGCTAAAGTGGATGAAAAAAAATCAGAAGCTGAGAAACTAAAAGAAGAGAATCTTAAAAAAGCGGATGAAGTTAAAGCAAACGCTGAATCATCAATGGCTAATACTGAAAAGCAAAAAGAAGAGCAAAAAGCTAAACTTGCAGCTTATGAAGTGGAACAAGCTAAACTAAAAGCGGAAAAGGAAGCAGAAGAAATGAAAAAGAAAGCGGAAAAAGAAGCTAGTAAGGCAGAAAAAGAAGCTAAAAGTGTTGCTAAAGACAAAGAAAGTGCTGCTAAAGCAGAAGCAGACAAAGCTAAAGATATTCAGAAAAAAGCGGAAGGCGAAGCTAAGGAAGCTAAGGATAAAGAAAAAGAGGCTTTAAAACTAGAAAAAGAAGCTGAAAAAGAAGCTAAAGAAGCTGAAAAAGTGCTCAAAGTTGCTGAGAAAGAAAAAGCTGCACAGGCTAAGTTTCAAAAAGGAATGGATAAATATACTGTTGCTTTGAAAAAACTAGATACGAAAAGATCTAAAATTGATAAAAAACAAAATAAGCTCAATGCCAAAATGGAAAAAGGTAAAATAGAAGCTGCTGATGCGAAAGTGGTACAGTCTAAACTAGATCAATCTTATGCTAAAATAGATGCTGATGTTGTTAAGGTTAATGAAAAAATTAAAAAATTAACAATGAAGCACAAAAATTAATTTTTTAAAATAAACTAATTTAGCCTTTCTTAAATAAAAATTTAAGAAAGGCTTTTTTTATACCATATTGTTAAACATTAAAGACATAAATAAGCTTGCGCTTCCTGCTATTCTATACAATATTATAGAACCCCTTATTGGTTTAATCGATACAGCAGTTCTTGGTAGATTAGATGGTGAAATTTCTACATTAGCTCAAGCAGGTGTGGGTTTAGCTGCTGGTATTATCTCTACCTTAATATGGGGGTTGGCTCAAGTAAGAACGGCTGTTTCTTCTATAGTGAGTCAAAATTTAGAGCCTAAAAAACAGAGAAATATAAAATCTCTAATTCCACAAGCATTATTATTTACTATTTTCTTAGGTATTTTATTTGGTCTACTTACCTCTATATTTTTTGAACCAATAGCTCAATTCATTTTTAATGAAGACAAACCTTCCCTGTTAAATATTTCTAATGAGTATTTTCAAATTAGAATAATTGGACTTCCTCTCTCTCTTTTAATAGCAGCATTTTTTGGAATATTTAGAGGTTTTCAAAATACGACTTATGCTATGTACGCTGGCTTAGTAGGAGCCTTTGTTAATATCATTTTAGACCTAGTTCTTGTAAATGGCTTCGCTGGTATTCCTGCATTTGGAGTAGCTGGAGTTGCCTGGGCTAGTGTCATTTCGCAATTAACTATGGTCCTTATTTGCATTTATTTTATGCATAAAAAAACTCCATTTAATTTTATTCTGAAACGTAAGATAAACTCGTATTTTACTCCGATGCTCAAAATAACAGGAAATATGTTATTGCGAACTACTGCTCTAAATATGGTTTTTTTAGTTGCATTACGTTATGCTGGAGGGTATGGAACAGAAACGTTAACGGCCTACACTTTTGGAATTCAAATTTGGTTATTCTCTTCCTTTTTTATTGATGGTTACTCTAGTGCTGGCAATGCTATAGCTGGTAAATTAATGGGGGATAACAATATTCCTAATTTAGTGGAATTGAGTAAAATACTGTTAAGAATAAATTGTAGAATTGCGATTCTACTAAGCACATTTTATCTCATTTCTTACTATTGGATGGGGTCTTTTTTCACAGATGATTCAAATGTCATATCTATATTTAATTCTTTCTTCTGGATGGTTATTATAGCGCAACCTCTCAATAGTATAGCTTTTACTTTTGATGGTATTAACAAGGGATTAGGTAATGCAGTTTTACTTAGAAATACTTTGTTTATAGGTACTTTTTTAATTTTCTTTCCTGTTTTAATTTTAAGTGATCGGCTTAATTTTAATGTATTTTCAATTTGGATGGCTTTTATACTTTGGATGGCATTTAGAGGACTATCTCTATGGTATTATTTTAATAAAAAATATGCTTCTATTTTATAAATGCAATGGAACAAAAACACCTTTTTAGCAGTGTCAATTTATATCGAATTTTAAATTCACTTTTTACGGTAACTTTGATATTGGATTTTATTTATCTTTTAATTAGTTACTTCAGCATTGGCGAAATTTATATCTCATTGTATATAGATATTTCTTGGGTAATTATCTTACCTATTTTCTTACTAACTTCAATATTTATAAGTTCTAAAATCTTTAAAAAAAAGATAGGAAAAACGTTAAAAACTCCGACTCAAAATGGGAAATTTGTTGGCACCTTAATAGCCTATTCTCTTCATTTAGCGATCTTACAATGTCCGACACTGCTGTGTACTACTCTATTTCTTATTTTCGGTAATTTGGTATTTGCCATTTATTCCATTGTAGGTTTATCCATTATTTTTTTACGAATACCCAAGCTAATAAAGATTGAAAGACTATTTAATAATTAATCTCGCTTCTATTCTCCTTCTTTTAAATACTAAACTAAATGTTAAAAGTATTTCTTAAGAAACGCTTAAATTCCTTTATTACTATCGTAATCAAAAAATAGTATTCTACTTTCAGTAAGCGTATTACAAATATGCTGAATTATTAATAAATCTCCAATTTAAAATATTCTATTTCATTCTTAGATTATGGCGTAAATATTGTAGCAATCAGAGAATACAAAAAACTAAATCTAAAATCTATGAAATCTATTATTGTACCTCTAACTTTTGCATTCTTTATCTCTTTTGCTTCTTTTGCACAAATTATACCAGGCACCTATGTTATTGGTGGAAGTACTACCTTTAATTTATCTAATATTCCAGATAATTAATTAAAACAACATAATTACTCTTTCAAAATATCTCCTAGTTTGGGAAAATTTATTTCGGAAAATCGTATGTTAAGAGTTGGTTTAAGCTATTCAATGAATAATCGATTTTATGAATACAATTCTGGAGAATCCTATAAGAATACTAATCATTCTTTCGGCATTAGCTTTGGAACAACGCGCTATTTCACAATTTCGGATAAGTTATATTTTACGATTGCTACTTCAATCATCCCTTCATATAGTATCAATCATGCTCAACAAGAATCATCTAATCGTTTTAATGTAGTCAACGACAAGACAAATAACGTCTCTGGAAGCTTAGCTATAGATCCTGGTTTGACCTATTTCTTAAATAAGAAATGGATGGTATATGCTAGTATGAGAGGTGCAAATTATGAGGTAAACTACAGAATTGAATCCAAGGACTTAAGCCATAACTTAGATATAAGGTTATCTGCAAATTCTTTTGGAATAGGTGTTAGATATATACTAGGCACAAAGAATGTATCTAACAAATAAGAACTATATTCTCGAATAATAATGGCTATTGAATTAGTTATTATTATTCGTTTCTTTAATCTTCTTTAAGCGAAAAAATCACAAATGCTATTTAAATAAGACAGTAATCCAAATATCTTTATACCTATTCGAAAAAATTCTATTTATCTAACTTTTCCTTTTCAGATATAATGATTTGATTCACTTCAAGTCTCCATTGCTCTCTCTTTTTTGTATCAAAAGTAGTTAACAAATTATCTGGTAGAACACTATATACTTTTAATAAATATTCTGCAAATTCAAGTTGATTAGTAGCATAAGAATTACCCATTGAAAAAGAAATCATCTGCGCCATTAGATCACTATATTGATTGAACAATGTATTTATCTCTTCCATAGAAGTTGCAGATCTACATTTCTCTTCCCAATCTTCTTTTTTATGCTTATTCCACTTTTTATTGAATTTTTTATGAAATAGTTGATTCTCTAGTTCCAATAGAACAGCTTTGGATTCATCCACTTGCGCAACCGTTCTCACCCCAAACAAACTCATAAAAACAAGTAATATTAAGACATATAATTTCATATTGTTTTCATAAATCTTTTAATAATAAAGTTTCCTTTAGTCGGACACCCTTAGCAGTATGCTGAAGTGTACAACATTCATTTTCTCCATCGTGCTCCAGAAACAATATTATATTCTCATCCACACACTTATTCAAAAACAATTGTTTCTCATCCATTGTGAGTAATGGTCTCGTATCATATCCCATAACATAGGGAATAGGAATATGTCCTACACTAGGCAATAAATCTGCCATAAAAGCTACTTTATGTCCTTTATAATTAATAATAGGAAGCATTTGACTTTCGGTATGACCATCTGCGAAAAATACATCCATATTAGGAAGTACACTTTGAGTCAATTGGGCTTCTCTTTTTATAAAATTCAATTGTCCACTTTCTTGAATAGGATTAATATTTTCACTTAAAAAAGATGCTTTTTCTCTTGCATTTGGCTTAGTAGCCCAATTCCAATGATTTTCAGTACTCCAAAACTTTGCATTTTTAAATGTTGGTTGTAAAAACGTTCTGTCACTATCTCCCCATTCGATAGCACCTCCACAATGATCAAAATGTAAATGGGTAAGAAACACATCTGTAATATCATCTTTACTAAATCCGGCACTTTTTAAACTTGACTCCAAACTGAAGTCACCATGTAAATGATAATGTCTCAGAAAATTATGCTCTTGTTTATCTCCTATCCCAGTATCAATGAGGATTAACCTTTCTCCATCTTCTATTAAAAGACACCGCATAGACCAACTGCAAAGATTATTACTATCAGCAGGATTAGTTCTCTGCCAAAGTGATTTAGGCACTACACCAAACATGGCTCCACCATCTAACTTAAAATTTCCAGTTTCTATCGTATGTAACTTCATAAAAGAGTGTATATATTTTTGATTCTTACAAATATAAGAAACATTAAAATGAAACTCCATCCTTTCTATCCTAACCTGATTTTCATTTAAAGTTGCGTAAAAAGTGTACTCTAAAAATATATGGATACATTTCGAGAAAAGCTATATAAACTAATGTGAGTTCGGGTTATGAAAAACGTGTCTATTCGAATTAGATTTTGGAAGAATTTAGTATCGAGAATAGCGTTTCTTTTTTGTCAAAAATTACTCTAAGCAGCTACTTTACGAAACTAAAATTCTTACCCCCAACTCACGTTAAACTATAAAACTCTTTTTAATTCGTAAAATCACTAATTAACAAGTCCTATATTATTAAATCTTAGTCTTAATTCTCGCTATTTTACTATTTTTAGAAAAAAAAATGTTTGCTGTATTATACTCCTTTGAAACAATTCCAGACGAAAAAGATCTATTTAACGTGAGTTCGACCTAAGAAAATAGGTTTTAAACTAGGATAAAAGAGAAGAAATAGTTAATTTAAAGACCTGAC
>JAUKWC010045254.1:0-10643 GCA_032356245.1 Endocladia muricata | reverse complement strand
ACCACGGCGAGCGTCCGCCGCCGCGACAGGATCTCGGCCTCGGGGTCGGGCGCGACGCCGGCGCCGGCCAGCACGGAAAGCTCGGTCCCGGGCGACGCCTCGAGCGCCTGGACGAGTGCGTCGATCACCTGTCGGGACACACCGCTCAGGCGATCGCTGCCGGGCTCGAACCGGATGGTGAACTCGTCCGCATCGAACGGCACGGATGCCGCCGCCGCGGGCAGGCCGGTCTCGGCGTCGCGGGACGTGTCGGGCGGACGGGCGTCCGTCGCGACATCGACCGGCGGCGACGTACGCGGCGCCCTTTCGGGAACCGACGTCCTCTCGGGAATCGGCGCGATCGCGGGCCGCGGGACGATGTCCGGACGCGGCACGATGGCGGGACGCGGCGCGGTCGTCCGCGGTCGGCTCGTCCCCGGCCCGACCAGCAGCCCGCCGCCGGTCGCGGGCGACCCGGCTCCCGCCACGCGCGTCTCGACACCGCCCGCATCCCGGCTCGCGAAATCCTCCGACGACGGAACCCCGGCGACGGGCACCCGCCGGGCATCACGCCCGACGCGGTAGACGACGCCGAGCCCCGCCTGCAGCGCGTCGATGTCGTGCCCGCTGGCATCGAGACGCAGACGCCAGCGCTCACCCAGGTCGAACTCCACGCCGGCCCCGAACAGCAGATGCACGGCGTTGCGGCGTTCGACCTCGACGTCACCGCCGTTGAACAGGGCTCCCACGCCGGTCCGGCCGAACACCGTCACCGCCTCGACCCGGTGTTTCAGCACGGCGCCCGCGTCCACCACCCGGTACTCGACCTCGCCACCGTCGACGAACGACAGCGAGCCGAGGTCCGCGGCGCGAAGCTCCGCATCGAGCCACGGCGTCAGGGACGCGCCCACCATCAGTTGGGCGCTGCCGGAGCGTCGCTCGTCGGCGACGAAGGCCGTGTCCGACAGGTCCGCGTCCAGGTGGCTCGCACCGAGGCTCGCACCCGCGTGAAAGCCGTCGATGCGGAAATCGTCATGCGCCCGCTCCGACGTGGCGCAACCCCCGAGGGCTGCCGCCGCACACGCGAGCGCGGCGGCGCGCGCCGCCGGGACGGCGACCCTGCCGTGACGGGCTCCACCCGGCCGGGTCCGCACGCGATACCTGACCGCACACGCGACGAGCGCCGCCAGTAGCAAGCCCGCGAGCGACGGATCGACCGTACCCGAACCCGCGGTACCGGGTGCCCGGACGATGGAGCATCCCTCGAGCGCGTTGCCGGCACGGCCGGTCACCGGCAGGCCGGCGCCGTCGTTGGCGAGGCCGCCCGCGGAGCCGTTTGCAAGGCCGTCCGCGGGGTCGTTTGCCGAGCCGTCAGGGCCGTCTGCCGGGCCGTCTGCCAAGCCGTCTGCCAAGCCGTCTGCGGGGTCGTCTTCAGGGCTGTCTTCCGAGCCGTCTGCGGGGTCGTCTGCGGGGTCGTCCACGGAGCCGTCGATCGAGTCGTCCGACGGGATCTCGCCCGGCGTCGGCGGCGTGGTGCCCGGCGGCGCGATGGCCGGATCGAGATGATCGGGACGGCCGTCGCCCGCGCTGTCGAGCGGCACGACCGCGGCGGCGGCGATGCCGTCGTCGAGCCCGTCGCCGTCGGTATCGACGAAACCGTCGTCCGCCGGGTCGAAGCCGCTCGACTCGAGCCGGTCGCTCGCCCCGTCCCCGTCGCTGTCGAGATCGCGGAAGTCGGGCAGAGCATCGTCGTCGGTATCGCCCGGCACGATCGGGAACAGCGACAGCTGATCGTCACGGCCGTCGCCGTCGAAATCGCGAAAGCGATCCACGCGCGCGTCACCGTCGGCATCCGAACCGCCGGCCTCGACCAGATCGACCAGACCGTCGTTGTCGCTGTCGAGGTCGTAGGGGTCCGGCACACCGTCGCCGTCGGTGTCGACGCGACCGGTGACGAAGATGCCGCTGTCCGGTGCGGTCTCGGCGAGATCGGCCATGCCGTTCGCGCCGAGGGCGACGTCGGCATCGAGCACGCCGTCGTCGTCGGCGTCGAGTCGCGCCCGGAGACGCGGATCGGCGATCGCCTCGACCAGGTCCGCGATGCCGTCGTTGTCGGCGTCGGTGTCGAAGCCGTTCGGCACCCCGTCGCCGTCGGCATCGCCCGCCGGCTCGTCCGCATCCGCTATCAGATCGTTGTCGTCGTCGACGTCGGCCGCGTCGAGAATGCCGTCGCCATCGTGATCCGACGGCGTACCGACACGAAACTGCAACTCAGGCACCATGTCGGCCGCAACGCCTCCGGCGGCGCCCGCCGTCACGAGCAGGACGAGCGCCACGCGGCGCCGGAATGCTGATCGAGAACCCTGTTTCGAACGGATTTCGCTCATGTGGCGAGTGTTCCGAGGACATCGGCGGACCGGGCGATCGCCGGACGGTACCGTGACGACCGCATGCCGGACGAAGCATCGCCGCCGCCCGCGGGGGCGGACGGCGGCGACCATACTACTCGATGATTTCGAGTTCGACGCGACGGTTCCGCGCCCGCCCCTGCGGGGTCGCGTTGCTGGTACGCGGCTGCGACTCGCCGTAGGCGCGCGGCTTGAGCCGCGTGGCCTGGATACCCTGGCTCGCGAGGAATCGCGCGACGGCGAGCGCACGGCGTCGCGACAGATCGAGGTTCCCTTCCGCGGTACCCGCGTTGTCCGTATGCGCCTCGACGGCCACGTTGATGTCCGGGTACTCCTGCAGCGTGCCGGCGACGCCTGCGAGCACGCCTCGCGAGCCTTCCGTCAGCTTGTCCGAGCCCGACTCGAAGCCGACCCCTTCGAGCGTGCCGCCGAACGCGTCGCAACCGGTCGCGTCGACCGGTCGGCCGGCCCGGGTGTCGGGGCAGCGATCCACGCCGTCGAAGACGCCGTCACCGTCCCGGTCGCGTATCGGACGACGCGAGCGACGGGGTGCGTCCGGCGCCGGCGCGGCTCGAACCGTCGGTGCCTGGAACGTACCGGGTGCGGCCCTGTCCCGATCGGACCTCGGCCGTGCCGTCGGCGCCGCCACCGGGGGACGGGTGGCCGACCGGGCGTCACCGAAGCGATAGAGCACGCCGAGCTGCGCGTATTGCGCATCCGCCTCGTGCGCCACGAGCTCGCCGCGTACGGCGACACCGTTCTCGAGACCGTACTCCACGCCCGCACCGAGCAGCAGGTGGAAGTCGTTGACGCGCTCGAACTCCACCTCGTCGGCCTGGTTGCGCATCGTGCCCGCGCCCACCCGACCGAACACCGAGAAGCCCTCGCGCAACTGCCGGTCGCCGGCGTCGTTGAGGCCGTACACGATGCCGCTGATACCGCCGACCTGATAGGCGATGGACCCGTCGGGCTCCAGCCCCGCCTCGCCCAGCGCCGCGACGTGACCCTCGACCGCGAAGCGCGAGGTCAGGTCGTAGCCGATCGCGAGCGAACCGCCGCCGCTCACGCTCTCGTCCAGATCGACGCTGTCGTCGCCGTCGGTGTCGGGCTCGAGGTTGCTGACGAGCGCGCCGCCGCCGACATAGACCCGGCGCTCCACCTCCTCGTCGTCCCAGCCGATCCCGCGATCCTCCAACAGGCCGCAGCCGCCGAGCGTGAGTGCCGTGGCACCGACCGTCGCGGCGCGGACGAGTCGCCGCGACAGGACGCGGCGTCGTTGCAGGACGAGCACGGTGGCAGCCCCCAGGAGCAGCAGGAACGTCGGATCGAAGGCACCGGTGCGACGCTCGCCGGGTCCACCGATACTGCAACCCAGCACCGAACCGCCGGAGCCCGACCCGAGACCGCCGATCGCCTGTTGGGAATCCGGCGTGCCGTCACCGTCGTCGTTCGCCATGTCCGGCGCGCGATCGACCACACCGTCGCCGTTCGCGTCGACGCCGCCCGCCTCGACCAGGTCGAAGATGCCGTCGCCGTCGCTGTCGAGATCGGTCTGGTCCGGCATGCCGTCGCCATCGGTATCGCGCACGCCGGAGTGCAGGCTCGCGAGGTTGTCGTCGAGCCCGTCGCCGTCGGCGTCGACGAACACGTCGATGACGCCGTCCCGATCGAGGTCGACGTTGTCGCCATAGACCTCCACGAGGTCGAACAGGCTGTCGTTGTCGCTGTCGAGGTCACGCATGTCGGGTACTCCGTCGCCGTCGGTGTCGATCCAGAGTGCGATCGCCGTCTGCAGCCTGTCGTCGGCACCGTCGCCGTTGGCGTCGCGCCGGTCGTCGATACGGCCGTCGTTGTCGCTGTCGATACCGCCGACCTCGAACAGGTCGACGATGCCGTCGTTGTCGCTGTCCAGGTCGCGGAAGTCCGCGACACCGTCACCGTCGGTGTCGGTTGCCGCGTCCATCGCGCCCGGCGCCAGTCCCCTGGCATCGACGGTATCGGCCGACTGCAGGCGTCCCTCCACCGTGATCATCGTGAAATCGGCCTCGTAGGCATCGAATACGCTGTCGTCGTCACTGTCGAGGTCACGATAATCCGGCACGCCGTCGCCGTCGCTGTCGGCCACGACGGTCGAACCCGGGACGAACGCCTCCACGGCGTCGCCGATGCCGTCGTTGTCGCTGTCGCGGTCACGGGCGTTGTCGACCCCGTCGCCGTCGCTGTCGACGCCGCCCTCGATGCTGTCGAGCAGGCCGTCGCCATCGGTGTCGTCGTCCATCGCGTCCACCATGCCGTCGCCGTCCAGGTCGCCGCGACCGTCGACCACGGGGGTGTCCATGTCGTTCTCGCCGTTGTCGACGCCGCCGTCCTGGAAGTCGGGGGTGCCGTCGCCGTTCGAATCGACCGGGTGGGCCGCGTCGACGCCCGCCTCGCTCCGGTCGGAGACGCCGTCGCCGTCGCTGTCCTGCTCGCGGTAGTCGGCCGCGCCGTCGCCGTCGCTGTCGCGCGGCGGGGTGACGCCGCCCGACTCGGCCCGGTCGTCGAGACCGTCGCCGTCGCTGTCGAGGTCGCGGAAGTCGGGTACGCCGTCGCCGTCGGTGTCGAACAGCGGCAGGGCACTCGCCTGCACGCCGTCGTCGACACCCTTGCCGTCGGCGTCCGAGAACCCGTCGATGCGACCGTCCGCATCCGCGTCCACGCCGCCTGCCTCGAGAATGTCGGGAATGCCGTCGCCGTCGCTGTCCAGATCCCGGAAGTCGGGCACGCCGTCGCGGTCGGTGTCCGCGAGCGGCGCGCGCGTCGCGCCGGAGTCGGTCATCGTCTCGATCGGATCGGCCAGACCGTTCCTGCCGACCGACACCGAGATGTCGATCGCACCGTTCATGCGCGTGTCGAGCCGCGTGATCTCCGCGGCGGCGAGCCGGCCCTCGATCAGGTCGAGGATGCCGTCGTTGTCGCTGTCGAGGTCGTGGACGTCCGGCGTGCCGTCACCGTCCGTGTCGGCCGAGCCGGCGTCGGGTACGCCGTCGCCGTCGGCATCGATCAGCCCTTCCTCGCGATCGAGGATGCCGTCGTTGTCGTCGTCGAGGTCTTCCTGGTTGACGCGTCCGTCGCCGTCCGTGTCCGGACGCGGATCGTCGTCGCCGCCGTCCGGGTCACCGCCGTCCTCGGGTGCGTGGCCCGAGCCGCGCCCGTCGGGCACGCCGTCACCGTCGCTGTCCTGCTCGCGGTAGTCGGCCGCGCCGTCGCCGTCGGTGTCGCGCGGCGGGTGGGTGCCACCGGACTCGGTCCGGTCGTCGACGCCGTCGTCGTCGCTGTCGAGGTCACGGTAGTCCGCCGCGCCGTCACCGTCGGTGTCGAACAGCGGCAGGGCACTCGCCTGCACACGGTCGTCCACACCCTTGCCGTCGCCGTCGGCGAAGCCGTCGATCCGGCCGTCGCCGTCCGCATCGTCGCCGCCGGCCTCGACGATGTCGGCGATGCCGTCGCCGTCGCTGTCGAGGTCGCGGAAGTCGGGCACGCCGTCGCCGTCCGAATCCACGAGGGGGAACGCGAGCGCACCGGAGTCGGCGCTCGTCTCGATCAGGTCGGCGACGCCGTTCGCACCGACGTTCACGCCGATGTCGATGGCGCCGTTCCTGACCACGTCGAGCGCCTCGACGGCCGCGCGATCGGTGCGCGCCTCGAAGTTGTCGAGGATGCCGTCGTTGTCGCTGTCCAGGTCGAGGACGTCGGGCGTGCCGTCGCCGTCGGTGTCGATCGACGCGGCGTCGTGGACGCCGTCGCCGTCCGCGTCGACACCGCCTTCGTCACGATCGAGGATGCCGTCGTTGTCGTCGTCCAGATCGTCCTGGTTGCGGATGCCGTCACCGTCCGAATCGGGTCCATCAGGCATGGCACGCAGGGTGAACGGCGAGGCGGTGTCCGATGCGGCGGCGGCCGGCATGGCGACGAGCACACCGGATAGCGCCACCATGACGGCGGCAGCACAGGCAGAACGTTTCGCTAGCATGATTTGCATTGACCACAGAGGCCCCGGTTCGTGGAAGACAGGGGTTGCAACAACTTGTCACGCAGCGGGACATACGGATGCATCCTGCAAGCGGCTTTTCAACCCAACCCGGAGCGCACGATAACAGGTCGCGACAGCTCGAAGCGCGACCGGTGTCAAGTGCAAGGTATTGTCCGGAGCGCGTCCATCAGCGCTTGAAAATACCGTCATCGGGGGAGTACGCGGAGTTCCACTCGGCGATTTCGCGCACGATCCGCAGGTGTGACGTTCTGTGCCAGCGGCAGGCTTTCTCCATACCCTTCGGCCTCGAGTCGCGAGCGATCGACACCGAGTTCGACGAAGCGCTCGAGCACCGCGGCGGCACGTCGCTCCGACAGCGCCTGGTTCTGGCTCGCGACACCCCGATTGTCGGTATGCGCGATGACGGCCACGCGGGTATCCGGGAACTTCGCGAGCTCCCCGGCGATACGGGCCAGCTCGGCGTCCGCGTCCGGTTCGAGCTCGGCCGAGCCGCTCGCGAAACGGACGTCGCGGATGATGCCGGCCACCTGCAGTCCCGGCACCACCGCGGGTTCCGGAAGGAGCTTCCGGGCGGTGTCTTCCCGCGCGGGCGTGGCGGCGTCGTCGACCGGTTCGGCGGCACCGATGACGGGCTCGCGCACGACGGGCTCGCGACGCGCGGGCTCGGGCAGCGCGGGCTCGGCGCGTACGGGCGCGGGCGAGACGGAGGCGAGCACGACCGGCTCGCGGCGTCGGGATCGTGGCGCGACGATGAGACCCTGGCCGGCCGAGCGGGCCGCCACCACGCGCGGGCTCGGCCGGGCGTCCCGGTTGGGCAGGGTCTCGATCTCTATGCGGCGATTGTCGCGCCGCCCGTCGGCGTTGTCGTTGCTCGCGAGCGGTCGCGTCTCGCCGAGCCCGCGCGCCTCGAGCTGCGCGCGGTCCACGCCGCGGCTCGCGAGATACCCGGTCACCGCCTCGGCGCGGTGGGTCGACAACGCGAGGTTGGCCCCGGCCCGGCCGACCGAATCGGTGTGGGCGAGCACCCGGACGCGTGCCTCGGGGAACGCCAGCAGGCGCTCGGCGAACTCGGCGAGCGCGCGCCTTGCCTGCGGTGTCAGCCCGTGCGAACCGCTGCCGAAGGTGACGTCGGTCAGGACGGCGTCGAACAGACCGCAACCGGTCCGGTCGATGGTCACGTCGCGAGCGCTGTCCGGACACCGATCGCTCGCGTCTCTCAGGCCGTCGCCGTCGCGATCGTCGGGCAGCACCTCCGGGTCCCAGCGGACGACGGTGCTGATCGACGAGATCGGCGCGTCGGGCGTCGGACGCGCCGCCGCCACCACCGGCGGGTCACCGGCGGCGGGCCGGTCCCCGGGCGCGAGCACCGGTGCGGCGACCCGGGCGATGAACGTGCCCGCCTCGCCCGGCGTCACCCCGAAGCGATAGATCGCCCCGAGCCCGGCGTAGATCGCGTCGTCGTCGAAGCGTGTGAGTTCACCGCGGATACCGAGGCCGTTGCGCAGGCCGTACTCGGCCCCGGCACCGAAGACCGGCCTCAGACCACCCTCCTCGAAGGCGGCGGCGCGCGACGACTTCTTGAGCACGCCCAGACCGACGCGCCCGAAGGCGCTCCAGCCCTGGCGACGCGAATGGGACTGCTCGCCGTCGACCAGATAGACCAGGGCGCTGAGGGACGCGGCCGAGTACTTCACGTCGACCGCCTCCTCGCGCAGCTTCGCCGAGCCGAGGATCGAGGTGTCGAGTTCGAGGGAGAGTCGGTCGCGCACATCCACGCCGAGCCGGAGCTGTGTGCCGAGGTCGTCGGGATCGTCGACGTCGAACGTCGTGCCGCGGGTATCGGGCGTCAGCCGCGAGTTGCCCATCGCCGCACCCGCGTAGACACGCTGGCTGAACCCCGGGTCCTCGCCCGGCATGTCGAGCGCGGGCGCACCGCAACCGCTCGACACCAGCGCGACGCCCACGGCGACGGCACGGAGCGACGGAGAACGAGAACAGACGGCACGACGTTCGAGCGACATAGGAGGGCTTCCCGCAGGTACCAGCCGCGCGGTGCGGCGGAATGACCGGGACCCGAGCAATTTCCACACCGTGAATCGCGTCGCCGTCCGACCTCCCTCGTCGCCGGTGGCAGCCGGGCGCCCTCAGGGCACCACGGTACCGAGCTCGATGCGTTCGTCCGCCCCGCCGTCGTCACGCGGGTTCTCGGCCCCGAAGGCACGCGCGCGGAGTCGCGCGATCGGCACGCCCTGCGCGGCGAGCGCCCGGGCCGTGGCGATCGCGCGATCACGCGACAGGGTCTTCTCCGCCGCCGCGTCGCCGCCCGCGGCGACGTGCGCGCGGATCTCGACGACGGCCTCCGGCTCGTCGATCAGCTGCACGGCGACCCCTTCGAGTACCCGCACCGCCGCCTCGGTCAGCCGGGCCGTTCCCGGTGCGAACCCGACCCCTTCGAGCACGCCGTCGAAGCGCGCACAGCCGCGCTCGTCGACCGGTACGCCGGGGGCTGCCATCGGGCAGTCGGCCGCCACCGGCCGTCGGGGGGCGGGCGCGGGGGTCGGAGCAGGTGCCGGCGCCGGTGCCGCTCGCGGGGCCGGCGCCGGCACGGGCGCGGGGGTCGAGGCGGGTGGCGGGGCGGATCTCGGCGCGGGTGTGGGAGTGGGTGCGGGAGTGGGCTTCGGCCGCGGGGTCGGCACGCGCGCAGGTTCGGGCGGCGGCGTGGATACGGCAGCGGGCCGTTCGGCGAGTACGGGCGGACGGGCGGCACCCGCACGCGGTCGCCAGACGATCGCGACCATGGCGGCCTGGGCGTCGCCGTCGAAGCTCGCCAGTTCGGCCCTGATCCCCCAGTCGCGCGCGACCGGAACATCGGCGCCGAAGGCGGCCCAGACCGACACGTTGTCCTCCTTCTCGAGCGGCACGTCGCTCGCGTTGCCGATCGCGCCGAGCCCGAGCCGCAGGAAGCCACCGATGCCCTCGCCGCGACGCACCCGGGGAACGTCGCCGAGCACGTAGGCGAGCACGCCTCCCGACAGCACGGAGTACTCGATCGCCTCGCCGCCCGACAACCCCGCCTCGCCGAGCCGGGTCACGCCGAGCTCGGCCGCGTAGCGATCGCCGAACGTCCGCCCGCCGAACGCCCCGAAGGCACCCGAGGTGCTCTCGTCCAGCGTGAAGCCCGAGCCTTCGGTATCCGGCGCGAGCCGCGACACCCCGCCGCCGGCGCCGAGGTACCAGTCGCCCTCCATCGCGGACACGGAGCCCGTGCACAGCGCGAGCGACAGCAGACAGAGGGGAAGACGGTGAGTTCGAATCATTCCTTGACGGTCTCGGCCGGTACATCCGGAAAAACGCGAGCGTACCCTCTCCGGGGCACGAGCCGACGATCCTGCCACGAACCGTCGGACAGGGAGGACGCGACGGAACGGAAGGGGCAACCGGCTACAGTGGTGACAGCGTGAGCATCAACGAGTCCGCGTAGATTCCCGGTGCCGCACCCGCGATGGCGCCACCGTCCACACGTACCCGGATGCGGGCGTTGGTACCGCCGCCGCAACCCTGCAACTCGGAGCCCGGAATGCCGTACCGCGACGGCACGTTGGCCGTCAGGCGCTCGCCTTCGCCGGCCTCCTCGCCCTGGAAGAAGGACAGCTCGTAGGGGAGCGGCGCCAGTTCGCCGTCGCGAAGCGCGAACGTGCCGCCGTCGGCGCTGGACGCCGTCACCCGGTACTCCCCGCCGCCCCATACGCAGACGCCGGCCTCGGATTCCCAGCGCTCGGCGAACGGCGACCAGACCCCGACGAACAGGTCGTCGACGATGACGATGCCGCCGGCCCGGGCCGGGCCGGCGAACGCGAGGGCGGCGAGTACCGACCCCGCCACCAGCGCGGGTATCCGACGCTTCGGGACCGACACGGGCGTGTCGCGGCGGAAGATTCTGAACATCGTGTCGTCCTGCGTACGGGGCGTCGTCATCGGCATGACCTGGACCGGGAAGACGCCGGGAGGGGTGGGTGGCGCGCTCAGTTCGGCGCGATGAGCAGCGTCAGCGTATCGGTGTACTCGCCCGGTGACGCCGCGTTGAAGGTCGCCGCGTCGACCGAGACCTCGAACGTCGCGTTCGTCGCGCCACCGCAGTTGGTCTGCAGGGGGTCGCCGGTGAAGGGAATGCTCGGCACACCCGGCAGGACGGGCACCGACACGCCGAGATCACCCGTCCACGT
>JAUKWC010045232.1:0-10657 GCA_032356245.1 Endocladia muricata | reverse complement strand
CCCCCCCCCCCCCCCCACAAGACCTCGACGACCACCCCTCCTCTCCCCAGCGATTGACGTGCGTGATGGACCACCTCATGGCCCCCTCTCGAGCAGAGATGTGCTGGGGAACGAGGCGCTGCACCCCACGCCCACACGCGCGAAGTGTACAGCTCACCCACGAGTGTGTGACATGCATACTGCTGCCAAACGCCCGAAACGCCACTCCCACTCTCTTGTTCTCGTCAACACGACACCAACCCCACCGCCCCACTCGCCAGACACGCTCTTCGTGCGCACGCGTCACCCCCTTTCCATTTGTCCCCCCGTGCAAGGGCGGGCTGATCCGTTCTATTCCACACATTTCCAACTGTTTTGATTGGGCCTCCCGTAATTTTGTCGTGGCCTCTCTCCTGCATCGTGACTTCGGGGCGTGGCACTGCAGCAATGCGCTCCCCGGCCGCTCCCCCAAATTACGCCTTTCTTTTTCTTTTGCAGACGCTCTCACCCTCCACTCACCCTTTTCTACGTTTACTTTTGTATTAAAAGCCCGGCTTGTTGTGGACACGCTCTATGGCCTTCTGCCAACACCTGGCAACCTCCCACTTTGGGTTTGGCGCACGACAGGCGGGCAACCGCCAGCGTTGTTTTCTTTGTCCAGTAATCGGTCACATTCTCAGAGACCCGTGAAAAGGTACCAAAGCGACACAAGCTTTGATAGTCGTCCACTTGTCGTGCACATCCCAATATAGTCGCTCTACAGCCACTCGTTTGAAACTTGCCGCTCCATCTGTGGACGAGTCAGACTCATCCTGGCTCCGTGAAAGCGACAACATCTGGAGTCACGCGACTCGTGAGCATCGTGTGCTCGACTGCTCCTCTCCCCATCCCACCTTACATTTACTAGGCGGAACAACTGTGTCCTTGAGGACTCCAACTGCCCCCCTCCTCTCTCTTCCCTGCCACGCGCTTCACGTCAAGAAGAGTAGATTTGAGGTAAAGCTTTCGCAAGACCCGTGGGCCACCCGAACTGTTTGAAATGTGGGCTGTAAGAGGGCCAGAATTTGATTCCTCGAAATGGCGGAACTGGTCGCTAACATACATCTCTATGGCGGGTACGAAATATAATCGTTTCAGAACAATGCAAATTGTAGCTTTTCAAATGCCAGCGCTGCCCTGTGGCTCTTCTGATACGGTGCGCGGCGCGATCTGTAAGGTGAACATTGTACACCTATCCCTGCCAACGGTACCAACCCCGCCACAGTGCAGTCATCCTAGACCAAGCGATGTCTCGGCCCTGCCCGCGCTCGTAGACACCCTATAATACAGATTGACGAGCAGGCTGTTGGCACAATTGCTGCTGCTGCCTTCCCAGCAACAGGGTTAACGGGCGCAGGAACTTTTCCTGCCCAGGTTTGTCCCTCTTCTTTTTCCCAGAACCAATCAGGAGTCGGAGCTCTTGTGAATCTCTTCAGAAATAGAACTGTCCCTTCTTCGGACACTGCATAGAAAGGTTGATATACCCATGTGCGTGTTGCAGGCTACACGCAATCTACGCAGCCCAACAACAAGAGACCTTACAACAGTTGGGTTCAGTAGGGAATCCAGAGGGGTATCGCGCAGAAACACGTACCTAGAATATCGACCATTGTAATTATTGTTGCTTCAGCCGTTGCCAACAGGCTAGTCCAGTTGCGCACCTGTGCACAGGAACAGTGTGTACTGTACTACAACGGTATACTGAGCGCGTTCGAGAATTGCCACTTCCGCCAGAACGCCGGAGCTCAACAAATTTCATGGGCATTCGAACACTTTTCGGTGAAATATGAACTATCCCACCAGCTCGCGTGTTTTCTGATTTGGCGATTTGGCGGAAATGGCAATCCTCGGATGCACTCAATGTAGTGTGACATGCAGCACTGTATACAAATTTTAAGACGTTCTTTTCATCGTGAAGTAAGTTCTGAAATATAGTAGGACCGCAGTCAGTAAAATTGATTGTGATTTCACCAAATTTCCGCCGGTGGTGACAGAATTCTTTGGAAAGCAAAGAAGTAAATATGTGCGGAATATTTCGTTTAGCGGCATGTCTGCTTGCGGGAGCTAGAGGACAGGATTGGGTAATTCGAACGATGATAGTTTGAGGGATTTTTCGAAGTACTTCGAAAAACTTCCGTTATTTGTCCACTACCAGTGATATGATTGTAAGTCTTACAGCGGCGTTTAAGGATTGGTACTCCTTGACCTTTTTATCTTAATACGCAAATTGCGTATTTTTTGGCACAATCATCTAAATATGCATCGCACATTCGTTAGTACTGTACTCAGGTCTTCGTCACGGCTCAAAATCGCCCGTATCCTGACATGGAAATGCTTGAGAATCTCTGATGCGCATAGGCATGACTAGGCTAAACACAGAACCAAGATTGTGAATAAGTCTTTAAATCAAGTACAGGCCCAGAGCAGATGGACACCATGTGACGTTCACGATGACCGCACTGACCAGCAAGGCTTCATATACGGACCAAAATATCATGCAGAGTCACTGAGAATGCAGAGAGTACCGCAACTAGTTCAATACAAAAGGGAGATCTGGAAAAGAGAGGCCCGTCATCTCGACCACTAATCTCACGCTGGCTAGTTAGAGTTTCTTTTGGACTGGCACCTGCCTCGTTTGCCGCGCAGTTGTTTATACTTTCGGCATAGGCTTAAGAGTAAATTACGTATGTGCCGTATGTGTAAACAACTCCTAATCGCTGTACTTCGTTCTATCTGAAGAAGCCCTCCGTTCGCAGTGCTTGAAGCAAAAATGAGTAGCTGTTCTTTTCTTCGGCACAGCTATATAGTAAAATTTTGGTAGGGATCCTGAACTAGTGCCAATGGACAAAGCAAATGGAGGTGAAGATGTATTGAGGACCTCACATGATACAACTTCGGAGAAATATTTTACATAGTATCGAAAAAGGGGCTACACTAGTCTACTGTAGGCATTTCCTCTGCAAAAGCAGTAAGCTTGAGTTGGACTATAAATATGTTACAAAATCGTGACTATGCCAGGCTTCTGCGCGAGGACATAATTGACACTATGCAAACCGAGGACTCCGAAATGTTTGGAACTACAAGGAAGAAGAAACGCACGGATTTCCATTGCACACGAGGGGGATGGCACTATGGTCACTGGAATATCGCACACAAACTAGAGATCTCACATGAAGCAAGAAAAAGGTGTTGAACATGTTCAAAGGTATTGTTTGGTCATACTTCGAATGAAATGATGAAAGTGATGCATACATGAATGCCGTGTTCTTGTCCTTTCTAGTGTCTATTGGACATCTGGCCTCATATGAAGTCAAATTTCGCGGAGATATTAAAGTATCAAGAAGACGTCTACTTCCGCTGTTCTTTTTATCTACTTGAAGGTCTTTGAGCTCTCTATTCTGGCAGAGTGAGCTATAGAAAAACTCAGCGAACTTTTTGCGCAGTCAGAGTTTTAGTGCAACGGAGTAGGCTACCCATTGTTTTCATATCACTGAAGGGGGAGAGATAAACTACACGTACAACAACTAGCATATTCACCATACGTATTATATATGTTACATACTTTTTTGGTGGTCAGTTGGCCTCATATGAGGCCAGAGTTGACCTCATATGAGGCAAAACTCAATGTCCAATAGACACTTGATTTGAAGTGTGAAAATAGCCCAATGGAACCTGACTAGTAGCACAACAGAATGTACGGACAAGAAAACTGCAACACTTTAACTGCTCTGCAGTATCGATGACCGTGACCTTGCTGACGACATGTACACGTAAATACTCACGTCCTTCGGGGGCTGGTTTTTGTCTTACAATCGGTCAAGTGTAGCATCATGTGAGCTCAATTGACCATCGGGAAAGTTTGTATTTTAATAAGTATGATGAATACGGTAGCTACTGTACGCTTCATATGCCTAACTCCTTTCAACGATATCAAAAATGAAGAGTTTCAAGTATCGTTTCACAAAAACTCTCACTCCGCCGAGAAGCACCACGTTTTACTAAGGCTCCACCCTATCCAGATAGAATTCTCTAAGGGCTAAGCAGGTACCGAGAGCAATGAAAGTGCACATCTCCTCGACCCTTCCATATCTCCTCGACGTTTGACCTATATGAGACTATATTGCCTCTTGCAATATGAGGCCAAATATTCACTACAGAACCGGTCAGTGTTATTTCTAACCGCTGACTCCCTTTCATGCCTTGCCAAGCGCGTGATGACACAGCCTCTAGCAAGATGTACACCCATTTCCATTTGTCACCTACTCTTTGATGAGTTATTCCTCTGCAAGAAGGCGCATGCAAATGAAACGGGCAGAGATGAGTAATGTAGTACAGTACAAGGATGTGTGCCATATCCATCAAGCCCCAAAACTGACCTCAAGGAACATTTCGCTTTAGTCTGAGCTCAACCCGATCCACACGCCTCTATTAGAACAAACGTTTCGCGTTTGACTCGAAACACGCGCGGACCACACGATCTCTGTAGAATAGCTATCTTTCCTCGCATTCATAGGAACGGATTAATTAGAACAGCTAATTTTAGGCTTGTACAAATACATATCGGGCCTCAAATCGTCGTTGGAACTCATGTGCATCGTCTTACACACAAAATTGCCCAGTCGTGGACGTAAAATTGCCCAGTTGTGGACGCAAAATTGCCCGGTCGAGGGACTGACCATTCTGGCCAAATACGATGCCAATCGTCGCCTACAGGTATGCATACCTACTCTAAGCAGTTTTAGAGGTGTAATAGCTCCAGCCTAGTGGACACAATCCAGTCCTCTAGCTAGGGTGAACAGAATCAGCTCTTCGGAAGGGCCCGATTTGCTAGTTCGGGGGATATTTTGGGGTATGCAATATCCATCTGTGGCGGCAGGGGCACCCTGTTTTCTTCAAGCCAGTCCTGGCTTCCCCTGTCACGCCGGGCTCATTAGTCGGTCTCGCCGTCGCCTTCATCGTCAATTAGAACTCGCACAGTTTGCCAACCGGTCTCAAGTTCTACGTTTGTGGGTGGTATCGCACATCAGTCAATCCTTCTCGTTTTAGTGCAACTACTGCACAACCTGTTGCACGGCCTCCGCGCCGCGAAGCCAACCCCTCTAACCGTTTTATTCGTTTTCGTTTCTAATACGATACTAATCGGCCGCCAGCGACTAGGCAGACGCAAGACCAGCTGTTCTGACAGGCTAACTTGATCTCTCCTGTCTCAAGAAGATTCCAAGTCCGGCTGTTTTGCTACGAAGACGGATCAACACGCAAGCCTCGCGGCTACACGTTTTAGACTGGGGGTCTACGGACGTACTACGCAGTGGTGGGGGTATCTGGTTACGGGGACGCCAAATGGTGGCTAGACCGTGCAAGCTCAATATTGCATACAAGAAGCTTCTGTAGGAATGGAAAAAAAATAGGTCCGTTGTACTACAAGGGTTCCGCGAAGTAGATCTGAGCCATTGCCAATAACCATCTCCTTTGTCTCGCTGCGGGAGTTGAATCCATTCTCCATTGATATTAGGACCGTTGCGCTTTGTTACGTAAGAGTTCATGACAGAGACTACTTCACTAAATCTTGTCTCGAGAAGATCAAATACCTCCCGAATGGAGGTAAAAAGTTTCGTGTGTTAGTTACGTAGGTTATTTGAAACCCTGGGCTTGTTTTTACGTTGACCATCCGTTTCACAGCTATGAAAATATTCACTCACTCTCATACGGTCCTCCAGCTTCTTTATCCATCCATTTGCTCGCATTGCATGGATTGCGTGTCGATTTTACCAAAACCTCAATCTGACGGTCTTCGGAGAGTAAGAATGCTCAATCAATTCGATGCTCTTTTCTTCTCTTGGTGTCGGTGCTATAGTGTATACCCTCGATACTGAGGCTTCCTACTTCTTCGCCGGCAATCCCGGACAAGGCTTACCACCAGTCTTCGTAGTGCCAGTCTGTTGTATCTGCGCACATGTATACAGGTGTAAATAATGTCGCACTATAGATAGACCTCTGAGGCACGTGGGCCTCTTGCATGGTATAGCCTACTGCCCCACAGAGAGTGTCATAGGAATCAAGCATAGAACTCTTCCAGTAAGGGTGCTAGCGTGAGGGTGGGAAGACCAGCCAGTTACGTTTAGAGGCGATGATAAGAATGGATGATGAAGCAGCGGCAAGTGACGACACAGAGCATTTTCGCTGGTAAGAGTAATCGCGCAGGATAGTAGTTCGAGGCTGAGGGTAACGAGACACAGTAACGGCGACAACGCAGTGCAAGCCTGAAATGAAATGGAGGAACTCATACACAGTGAAACGACACGATAATGTCGCGAATTTCGCGACACCTCGTCTCTCATGCATTACAAGGAGGGCGTCTCGACTTACCAATCTAATGAGGGGCCCTAACTGCGCAATTGGAGATGATGATGGCTTTTCGAAGTGCAAGGCCGGCTCGGTTGTACAATAAAGTTCACTGTAGGACACTGCTGTGAGGCAGGTCCGGGGGTAGTGCACGAGCTGCTGTTTGGAATTGGATTCCTCGGCTTTGGCAGCCGACAGAGCCCCGATCTCGGAAGATACGCTGTCCAACAGCGACCAGGTTGCCAAAGGTGGCGTGGCAAGGGTAAGGAGGGCTCAACAGTCTGTGCTAGCACTGGGGGAGTGGAGGATACTTCTTCGGGGATACGGGATAATTACCGGCCACAGACTGAACAGACCTCAAAAGGATCGGTAACGGTTCGGGATCTTAACAGAGTCGCTCTCAGGTGTCCCCCGACAGGGGTGAGTATGCGCAATCATTCTTGGGCGTTCGGCACAGTCGCGTGTGAGGACCTGTACCTCGGATCCTTAGAGTGTGCGGCTGTTGAGCAAATCGGCAGCTGATTTGAAATTGAATCCGAAGGATCATTAGTCCGACTGGAGGAGAGTGAGACATTCGTCGGAAAGGGAGTGTGCGCTCAAACCACAGCCGTACGGCCTGTACTACTCGCAGGCGCTCTGTAGGAACAAGAAGAAAGAAGCCCCCGATGCTAAGGTCGTAAATCCCGAGGGGGAAGGGGCCAACAAGGAGGAGGTTTATGACGTCTGGGGCTTGAACACCGACGATAGAGGGTGCAATTGTACTCGCACTACAGACGGTGGGGGTGAACGCATGTCTCTGTGTCGCAACACAAAGAGGAGAATTGTCTCCGAAACAAGGGTGAGCGACAACCTGCCGCAAGGACGGTCGCGTACATGCACAGAAGCCAAAAGGCTTTCGAGCCGATCGTACTTACTTAATCACGGGTGAGGGAGGGCAGCCAGGTTCAAGAAGGAATGGAGCCCTTCACACCGACTAAGAATAAGCCACTACAACCCTGGCTGGGTATTTTACATGCGCACTTAGCCCTGTAACTAACAAAAATACTAGATCTACCGTTAATGCCAATAATTGGCGCTGATTTTTAGAAGTACAGCCCGGCAACTAGGCCGAGAATTATTTCTGGCTCAAGATAGAAATAATCAAAATAATCAAAACAGTTTCTAGTAAATCAAAAGAGTCATGGAATTGATCTGTCGAATTGCGACTGGACGGCGCGCCGCGTATAGTCAGCGCTGTTTTGTAATCGGCCCCATCGGCTAACTCCAACTTGATCAAAGCTCATTGGTTGTCAGGTGTGGTAAAACTCCAGTGCGATGCATTCACTGCATGAGTCTGGGTAGTAATCGATGCAGGCTAACTACGTACGAGAGATACTGCATCCGGCTCTGAGATATGTATTCATGTTCGTACCCTGGAACATGTTATGATAGAGAGCAGACCTCACCTCGTCGAAAAGTGAAACTGGTACTCTACTGACGGATCCGACTATGTTTGCGGAAATGGATGTGGAGTTCTACCGGCTACATTAGCCTCTGAAACCTTCTATATGTACTGCAGTTTTTAGGATGCCATGCGATGATGAATTTCCTGTCATTCCAAAACGTTGAGTTTCTGTAGTACAGTGGTTTTTCTAATATGGGCCAGATTCGGAGAAAAGTTGCTTTTGAACTGCCGTATCAGGTCATTGACAGCACGTAATACTTCCAGGTCACTTCTTAAAGAAACATCCAGCTCGTACTGCCAATTGGACAGTACAACGCAATTTCGCATATCATTCTGTGTACGTCAATAGCCCATGACGACGTTTGGCCCGCTTAATGCGGATAACCCTACCGTTGGCACTCCATGCGCTCAATTGCTTCGCAGCGTACTACGAACCACTGCTTTGAAGAACGGAACATGTTCCATACGCCATCGGCGGCTCTGGAGAACTGCGAACTATGCTCACGTCTGTGTTTCCGGAAATAGATTCGGACGTGCACCAGGTACAGCAGCGTAGTAAACCTTCCACTTGTACCGCACCTTTTTGGAATCGCATTGAATGCTGGCTTCCGTGTCATTCCAAAACGTGGAGTTCGTATAGAACGGTGGTATTTCGCACGGACGCCGACTTTCAAAAAATAAATAGTTTGAACTGCCGCGTCTAGTGAACCGGCGCATCCACTACCCGCAGGTCATTTCGTAGTAAAACATCCAGCTCGTCCTGCGAATTATGCAGTACACTGCAGTTCCGCATCTCACCTAACGTACCGTAATGTAACATGATGGCCTATAGTCTGCCTCACGTGGATAGGCTTACCTTGGACCCTTCATACTCTTCGTTGCCTTCCAACGGATTTCACGCCACTGCACTGAAGACCGCTATGCGCAATATGCGCAATATGCGCCTTCTGCGGCTCTAGGAGACTGGGCATCATGCTCGGATATATTCGGGTGCACCGGCTCACCCAGAATCGTACCGACGTTATTTGACACAAGATGATGTGTAAAACTCCAGGCTCATTTCTGGGACAGTATTGTAAACATGGTGCATAGCGAACAAGGACTGACGTGTAATATGCACAAGGCGTGGAACATTGCACGGGTGCTGCTGGAGGGCATTAGTTTAGTGCGTTCCGAACGTAAGACGTTCAACTGTATCGTAAGTCTCAAACGTAGTGGTTCTGTCCTTTGGAATGCGTTTGTGTAGTGGAGCCTGCTTTGTGCATCGACCTGTCACTGGTGAGCAATGCGCGCACGAAATCATACATCTGGCATCGGGTGGTTCGCCCCAAAGTGATGCTAGCTGCAGCACAACGCCAAGGCCTACTGTCGAGTTGGCATCCTTTCATTCGAAACAACTTTCTTCCTACGCCGTACGGCCACCTACCCTTAGAAGCACGTGGGAAGTACATAAGCCAACACTTCATTCCACCCTTGCCGTAGCCGTGCAACAGTTCACGCGTGCGGAATGGGAGGCACACACTCCTTGTGCTGAACAGGTTTTACAGGTATCACACGAAGCGTAGAAACAAACTGAACCTCGAGTCGACGTCAGAGAGAGGTTGTAGACGTGTATTTGGTGGCATTTAAAATGCAACTAATTTCTAAGATCGGTGGGGTGTCACTAGTGACAGGGGCGGAGGTCTGCCCATGTGAAAATACATGGGCAGATGGATGTTGTTTTTCCGGTTAAATTTCACGCAAGTATCTACTCATGTGTTTTCACATGTGTAGATCTGAGGTCCTGTCACTAGTGGCACCCCCCTAGTCGAAAGTATCATTACTTCTCAAACCTCTTTTCCGTGATGTAGCGGCCTCAAAATCGCATACTTTTCTGGGCGACCTTTCTTGCGTCTGGGCCCAAATCTTTCTCAGCCCCTATATTGCGGTCTGCTCGCCCGGAAGTTGCTCTCAAACTAATATGTAGTGACTATGTTTGTTTCACTTCACATTATTCTGCCACTTCTTAGTGAAGCTACCTGATCTTCCTCACTAGTTGTCAGAACGGTAATCAAATCCTCGGGGTCATCGCAGTCGAAACCATCATCTCTACGACTGATCTCCTCTGCCCTACTACTCCCGCCCGTGTGCAGGTCTAAAAACGCAACCATGTCTGCGTCTTCCCGACTGTCCGACTTCTCACCCCTTTCATAACTCCTACGACTAACACGGGTCATCTCCCTGGACGGGAACTGCGGTAGCCCTCGCAGTGCGTAGAACTCCTTGTCCGGCACACCTTTCCCTTCCGCCATAAAGTATACATGGTACCGTTCCATCATCTCATCTGCAATGCGGTCCTCTCACCTAGCCCCGGCGTGCATGAGATGACCATGCGCAAAAAACTCAGAGTTGGCCGGCACAATGATCTTCTTCATCTTAAACAACGCCGCCGCTGCCACCTGCTCGCTCTCCTCCCTGTACGCAAAGAATTGTCAATGGTCACACACCCATAACGGGAAGCCCACTGCCCCGCTCACGATTGCGAAATAGCCCAGCGTCTCCGCTTTCAATGACTCGACAAATTCATCGTGCGGCGCTCACCGCGGGCAGTCCTTCCCAGTATCCAACAACGGACCCCACGTCTTGGGTATGAAGAGCTTCGTCCCAGATATCGTCCTCAGACCGACATAGGCAGCAAGCCGACCCACCCACACGTCCAGCTGCGCACGTCTTCGCGAAGCCGACACCCATTATTCCCTCGACTCACACGCTTCCATCACCAGGCTCCGTGTACTGGAGTAGCGGACGATTCCCAGCTCCTTGTTTGCGACTTACCCCTCGTCTTCCCCCTCCTAGACAGTCAACTGTCACCAG
>JAUKWC010045221.1:0-10663 GCA_032356245.1 Endocladia muricata | reverse complement strand
ATTTAAACACCCCATACGTTCGTGCGTGCCGTTGGATCTAAACGGACCAACACATCTGTGATACCCTTCTGCCACCAGATATCGGGTCGCCGAACGGATCGCCACGGCATGCGTATCGTCGCGTGTCAGTTACACTCTCGATTATCAATCTTGCGCCATGCACATTTTTTCATACTCCAAACCCGATTAGCATGCCGTAGTTGCCACCAAAAACCCGCGTACAAACAGGATTTCGAATCGCAACTACGAAGTGCATCTGGACTGCCCGCTACATACTGAATCCGGATTCGCAACTACAGCCTGGATCCTGATCCGCAAGTACGGACCGGATCCGGATTCGCATCGACACACTGGCTCCCGATTCGCAAGTACCATCTGCATCCCGATTTGCACGTACAGACCGCATCCGGATTCGCAGCAGCTGCATATTGTATCTGCATTCACATTGACAGACTGGATCCCGATTCGCAGCTACGGCCTGGATCCCGATTTGCAAGTACGAAATGGATCCCGATTCTCACCTCGACACTGCATCCCGAATTGAGGTCTCATACCGGATCCAGAATCGTGCCCACAAACTGGATTCCGGATTGCGCCTACAAACTGGATCCGCGACCGGCCACAGTGCCCAGAGCTTAAGTACAGAATGGATCTGCGATCCGTCACTGTCACCAGATCTGAGATGCGGATTGGATCGGCAATGCGTGCGTGTCACCGTGCCGGGTCTACGACATGCATCATAAATCCGCCACTTCTACTAGATCTCAGAGCACAGATGCATCGGCAATGCGTGGTTGGCACCAGACCTGCCCCACAAAAACAATCGCCAATCAACGGCCACCACCAGATCTCTCGGTTTCGAACTGGAGTTATAATCTTGCACTGTTACCAAACATCAGATGTGAAAGGCATCAGCAGGTCCTGGAGCTCACGACTGCCTCTTGCACGGACTAGATCTGCGCCACGTCACTGTCGCCAAACCGAACGGAATGTGACATTCAATGTTGCAAACAAAGTGTGAGCGTAGTGTAGCAGTCAGCGTCGTGTGTGTGGGTGAGGACTGGCATGACTGGATGTAGGCAGGAATATTCGTATTTGCTGTGACGGATCGGGGGACTCGGTGGTTCCGCGAGACATGTAGAGGCATGCTGTGGACGTGACGGTGGTAGTGTCGTCGGGGTATAGAAGACGGGGACGTAAAGAGTGGGACTGTGTACAGTGGAGTATGGGATGAATAGAGACCGGCTGCGGTGTGCAAACGGTAAAAGGAAACAGAGCCGTAGAACATGGATGTGAGTGTATTAGAGTACGTATCAATGACCGGGTGTCATTTGATACTTTTCTCATACACGAAGCTATCTCGAAGTATCGTTATTGTGCAGCAGAATTTTGCATGAGGTTCTTGTTTTCTTTTTTTCGTTTTGCTTCGCGCTGCATACGACGAAGGCGGAGAGGAATGCAGAGGGACATAGAAATCCGAAATCCTAACGCTATGAGTATAACTCGGATGGCACGAGAAGAACCAGGGTTCCATGCGTTAGTTACGTGATTCAATTTCGAATTCACTCAGTTCTTCAAGATTGGCCTTGTTCTCATCGGGTGGAACAACATTACCGGGCTGGACTTGCTTGCGTCCAGACGAATGGTTCTTGAGCCCGAGACAATATATACTTCTCATGTCTTGTCCTCATTCATGGAGTCTTCCATGTACATTTCTGTATTCTACCGGAAGCTTCTAGTACTGTAGTATCAGCTGGAATTCAGGCACCTTACACGGAAGCTGCAGAGCCCTGACAGTACCAGCAGTTCCAAAATTCCATCGTAAATTCCCATAATAATTTGGCGTTTATCGGCATCAGTGAATATGTTTCGTCTTCCTGATCTTTTCGACTGTCCATACCCGCTCGGATTACGTAGAAATTGTTTGACTAAATGACAGGAACGACCGAGACTACTAGCACTCTCTGCGTTAGAAATGCAGCGGGCTTCAAGAGCCACATTATGGCCTTTCTCAAACTGGCTCGACTACGTCCCTCTTACCGTGTTGCAAACCCATTTTGATAGAGGAGAGTACTACAGAGTAGTTTTCTAGAGCCTCCTGATGCACACCTTGTAATTGTAGTGCCGAGAAAGTCTGAACGGCCCATGCATGAGCTTCAAGATTACAAGGGTAGTCATCCTATTTGCCGCCTATTGTACGCATATGCGCCCATATATCGTCCACAGTTCCATCTATTATAATGATTTGCAAGTAGATAGACGGTACGTATCAGGTGTATGCGGCAGAACTCGTCTACTAAAGAAGTTTGTGAATCAGATCCAAAAATGTCAACTATTGCACACTTTCTATCCTGACTGTACAGCAGATCCCTCGTATTGCTGGTGATAGTGTGCTTCATTAGAGTAGAAAGGTCCATCGTGTGCGACATTTAGAGGACATTGACGTCATTGAAGTAACTTGAGAGCTCAAAGTATGGAAATCCAATCCAATCCTTGCCATCTGCCACGTCGTCTAGGAGGATAGTAAGCCTCCTGACCTATACATAGCGGGTCCTGGCACTACTCGTAATACATGCCTTTCCTTCGTGGAGCTGGTACTCAAAGCTCGCTACCGTTCCGACAATGCCACGCGCAGCAATAATGCGCAACAATGTTTCCAGGTCAGTCGCAGCTAGACTACATAGATATTCTTCGTCGACTTCCTCGACAACATCCTTGTTTTATTTTTCAGGGTCTTAAATGCAGACGCCCTAGATAGGTGACAGCAGTCGTCTGCTGCTATAGCTGCAACTCCGCACGAAAACATATCGCGAGTTGCGGTTACACGCTACCGCGGCTTCATCCCAAAACTAACAAGCATGACGATTGTTCTGACCAAAAACAGCTGCAAAGATATAGTTTACTGCACACAGGCTCAGAGAGTTTGCGGGGAGATCTGTACCGCTATCCAAAATAATCCTCCTCGTAGATGCAGTCGTCGTTGGAGTAGTCACGTATGGCTTTCTTCTCATTTTCTTGAAGTCATGAGTCTTACCGATGACTATACTCATGAGGCTCTCCCCTCCGCTATGTTGCTGGGCCACTTGCCTCATCAACTCCATACTTAGATTGACTCGTATGGAAGACCATGACGACTTTGTTTCCGTATCTTTCGTCCATGGAGTGCAATGATACGTCAAGGACGCTCAGAAATCCCATGCGCTGTGAGTTGAGTTGGTGATCCAGGACGAATTCGGGATCGAGAAAGTGAGGGTGAGAAGGCAGTGATGGACACAACTAGATGGTCGAAAGTGAAAGGAGAGCAAATGTACAAGTGCGTGGGAAATTCTATGATGCGGATTGAGACTGCAGAACTACTTTTGGTGAAATCGAAATGTTTGCTGCAATGCCTGGATGGGGTGAGGGCGATAAAGTCGAATGGAAGGGTAGGAGACTGACAGAGGCTGGTTGTTTGCTTCGAATAAGCGTTTTGTACGGTCTGCATGCCAAGGCGGCTGCAACTGCTGGTAATTTGACTGTTAATAGTAACAGTTATGTTGGTGGGTGTCGAGGGGTTCCGATGCCAGATGACCTGAGCAGCATTCTACTTGACATGTATTGTGATTCACTAAATCGCGCGAAGTATCAGTAGGAGCGAACACTGGGATTGAAGCGGAAAGGGAAGAGTTGAGAGAGAATGTCGCACGATGTCTTGCGCCTACGGAAGACGAGTTTGGGAGGCAAGCCAGCGCAAAGCTAATTGCGGAATTGTCAGGACAGCTAGCTCTGGCTCTGCCTAGTTCTGCCGTGATGGACAAGTCAGGAGAAATCTTACGGTGGCACTCCGTGGACAGTGAACAGCGAGCACGGTGTCTCTTCGAAGAGTGTACTATCCGTCATGCATCGCGAAGGGTCATGACAGGGAACATTAATCCAGCGACATCAATATCGCCAGATAGCGTCTGGGCATGTTCTGGTCGAGTGGCTGGGCTGTGTATTGCCAATAACCCGACTTGTTCTGGGGGATATATCGGAATTGCCCACGTGCTGTTGCACGAAGCAGACACACCTCTCGGCGGAGACTCCGGCACCGTGAACGTCCGGGAGCATGGACTGAAATTTGTCCAAGACCCGGGAGGTCGTCTTCTGACCGCCCTGGTGCGATTGGTGCATGAAGTGGCTGACGGGGTGGCGAAGGATGAGGATCAAGCTGTGCGGCTGCACGAGGGTGCGATCGAGGCGGGTGGCGACACGACAACCATGAGCGACCTGGAGTTGTTGGTAGAGAAAGAGGCGGATGGAGTGGGAAAGGATGTCAGTCGACCCATGCAACTGTACGAGCGAGCGATTGAGGAACGTGGTAACACAAATACCACGAAGAACTCGCGAATGTTGGTCCAGAAAGGGGCAGATGGGGGGGAGCAGGATATGGGTTGCTCTGGGCAGCTGCATAAGCGAGCAAATGAGGAAGGTGATGACAGGGACGCCATGTACAACCTGGGGGTGTGAGTGGAAAAAGAAGTGGACTGAGTGGAGAAGGACGTAGGTCGCGCTATGCAGCTGTACGAGCGTGCAATTGATGAGGGCGGCGACACAGACGCTATGTACAACTACACGCGATTGCTGAAGAATGTCTTGGGCGGAATGGGGCAGAATAGGCATCCAGCTGTGAAGCCCCAAGAATGCGGTGAGGAATGGTCAATAAACGACTTTCCACATCAAGTTGCCGTGAGCAGCGCGAGAATGCGCGAGGCGCTGATGCGCCACCTTGTGGCAAAAGTGAGTTGACTGACAGGTCTGCCTCAGATACATGCTGCACATGCTGCACAGACCACTCTGCTTGATTCAGTCGACAGTAGTCGATCTACTTGGAGAGACAGTCTGTAGCTAGTTCGACGAAGGCGTGCTGGGTCCGGGTGAGCTGCCCACAGCTGCTCTCGCAAGAACAGGGAAGCGTTGCAAACAAAATGGGGATATGAGTCATAGGGGGCTTGCTCGTGTGATGACAATCATCCGCGACACCTTTCTCGCTGAAGCGAGTGGCGAAAGCTTGTCTGTATCAGCGGGAGCAACTGCAACGAAAAAAACACTGCGAAAGCGCACGAAAAAAAGGCTCGAGGCGCTTAGTCTGTGTCGACCAGTCCATTCCGTTTGACCGAGCAATGATGAACAATCGCGTGCCGATGCGACATGCACAGTCAAAACGTGTCGAGTCACAGCTCTCGATGCCAGATGCAGAACAACTGAGGCTTTGGATGGTAGTTGGGCGCGCGAAGAGAGTGCTGGAGTTTGCAGATGCGAGGCTCTTCGAGAACTTTGCGCTCAAACGAGTAACCATGTACAGAAGATCCCGACGCGACCGATACTGGCGAACAGACTTTTCTGCGCATGCGATCAACAGACGGTCAGTGCATGACAAGGGCCGAGATCGCGCGACTTCCACGGGATGGACAGGGGTGCGAACGGGGAAGAGGCATATAGTTGCCCATGGTAGTGCAAGGCATGCCCGGAACAAGCGGCGGGAGGGAGATGGGTGGGGCAGCGGTTTCTTTGAGACACGCACTACGGGGCGGCTAGTCAACCAGGATTAGGGGGCGGTGCGCGGCGGTAGGCGCTGGCGCGTGGGCGCGACGGCTGGCAAGGTGGCTGGCGGACGGAATGGCGGTGTTTCAGAGTTTCGAAGGCGCAGGGCGTGCGTCAGATGGGGTCCAACATGAGGAAGGTTGGCGCTTGCGCAACAAGAACTGGGTAGAAAGGTGGGAAAGCGAGTCGAAAGCAAACGTTTCGGAGGAACGAGTGCAAGTCACGAGGGGGGCCTTCAGGGGGACTCGAAATATGATGGGCTCGTGGCGGCCCTAATTGCGACGAAAAAACGAGTAAATTGGAAACTTCGCTTCACTCGACGATGCAGTTGTTTGTCTTACGCTCCCAGTGGGGCTCTTACAGGGGCCCCTTGTGTCAGATGGTCCTCCACCTTTGGGAACAGCCACTGTACAGGTTTTTTTCTTCACATCTCCGCAAGACGGTGCAAATACCCTGTATCAGTACAGTATTTATGCAAAGAGGGATGCAGTAGAGACGCCGCACCACTGCGGCAAGTACGAGTACAGTGCAGTACGACGACAGAATGGACGCCTACGTACAGCCATGCAGAATCGCCTGATTGCAGTTCCGTTCCCACGTCAGGAAGAGGAACGGCGGACTGTACGCAAAGGGCCAAACCATGCCGTTCCGACAAAACGAATCACGCGTGAGATTCACACTCACGTGTTCGATGGACACCCCTGCAGCCTCGAAGGGGTCACCCCGCCATGGGATCACCCACCCTGAGGGCCTCCATGGACACCCAGAGCGACGCATAGTTCTCAATTTTCTCGGTTTCGTTGCCAAGTGTGGCGTCACGTGCCAACACGTGTTCAGCTTCTGCGGCCACCATCACTCCCCATCATCAGTCCATCTACCTTCCCGTTCCACCACCGCACCAAGTTCCCCGCGCCCCCGCCTCCGCACGCAAGCCCCAACCGCAGTCCCCACGCATCCTCCCACATGCACGCACGGCCCTGCCCCTGTGCCCCCTCAGAAAGCGGGCACGTCGCAAATCCGCCGTATAAGGAACCTTTCCTGCGCCTTTGGCACCAACAGTTGCGCTTGTCTGGTCTTTACACACACACACACACACAGGGCTCGACGAAACGGCCGAGACCCTGTGCGCGCCCGTGCGCGCGCGCGCCCTGCGCGCCTCGACGATCCCGTCGCCCCCACCTGTCACTCTCGTCGCCTGCGCCGCTTGCGTCACGCGGCGCGCCGCGTCTTCCGCAAGCACATGCCTCGTCTCTGTTGTGCGGCGTCGTCCGCAATGTCGCTGTCGCGGTTTTTCGCGTGCCAGCGGAGTTGGCTTGTGCGCGACGACCTCTGACATGCCGCGTTCTCGTCGGCGGCGCGAACAACGTTTGGTGTGCGCGAGGCGAGGCGAGACGCGGCGCTGGTGCGACGGGGGGGGGCTGCTTTTCATGCATTGGCGACTATCGGTCGCAGGCGTGATCATGGCTTTGCGGCGATCGCTGTCGCGCTGCGATTGTCTCTAGTTGTCTGGTTGTCTGAATGTCACGTTCACGGGAGTGTCTTGCTGCCGTCAGGTGTTGGGTATGGGTTGGGCGACCAGCTGTGGAACAACTGCAGTTGACTGCAGTTCAGCGCACATATAGACAAGCTCAGTACTGTGATATCAGGTGATCAGACACGATCGATCGTTTGCGACAGATGAGAGTGCAGCGTTGACGGCGACTTTCACGACATGTGCATGGTTGCAGAAATGGCGAGGGGCATGAGGGCAGCAATGTCGATTGGAAAGAAATCGGTGTTCGGGAGAAGCGATGCAGGCGCATAGAGAGTTTCGTTGGCAAGGTAGAAACTTTCTGCGTGCGTGGGCAACTAGGAGAGCAGTTTCCGGTGCTTGAGCATGATGAACAGCACCGATCGTTCTTTAGGTGTGTGATGGAGAGTGTGCGCACGGGTGTGGGACTTTCGGTGAGCATTGAAGGCAGCGAGTGGAAAGGCAAGTGGGAGGCAGTCGTGCAAGGTCATGCAATTCAAATGAGTTTGAGGGAACAGTTGCTCGAAGGCCTGAAGGCCTGGTCGAGACAAAAAAGAAAGCAACTTTCGACGAAAACCTTGGTCTGCAAGGCCGTGCGTTGTGAGTAGTACGAAACCATATCTATGGGTTCATTGATTTCTGAGGGCATCTGCACTCGAGGACCTGACTAGTAAGGAGCCGGTGGCAAATCGGGTGGAGGCGTTGATGTCACGCATTCTGAGATACCCTTTATTGCGTATGTATGGATTATTGGACAGTACTGGAGTCAGCGAAGGGAATGGACTACAAGCAGAAATACAAGTAGACCGCTCCACCTTGCTTCTGTGTTGCTACGGAAATTGGAAAATTATCTTGAGGTGGACAAGTCGGTGTGTGGTACTAGGACGATCTCTGTGCATGCAGTGTGTGGGCCTTAGAAGCCGGTGGTTCAAATGAAGGTGGACTATGAGGACAAGGGTTTCACGGTGTTTCCGATGGAAGCGGACAAGAGACCTGGCGTACCGATTCGGATCAAGTGACGGGACTGGCGAGATTCGTTCACCGCGGGACTGCATGGTCAGCAAGAGTCGGAGCAAGCACACCATGGTGGATCCTTGTCGTCAAGTGGTCGCATGAGTACAGAAAGTTTTTGGTTGGAATGATGAGCGAGTCATGTACACGTTCCATAGGCACTGAAGTTTCGACCGGGAACGGGTGGAAGCTGCTCGACACACGAATCGCACTGTGCGAAGTGGACTTATCAACTGTACGAAAGTATCGATCGGAGCGAATAATTCGCCTCTACCAGTCGCCTGAACTTCTGCCGTTCGACTTTGTCATCCTCAACACATCTACACGTCCCAGCAGACGTTTCGCTTTCACATACAGTAATTCCGCTGTTTGAAACCGCATCCTCCCATTTGCCACGCACTTGCACAGTTCGTCTTCATTCATTTGCGTCCATCCCGCTGTTTCTGTCATCGCCTTCTCACCCGCACCGTCGCGCTCCACCACCTCCCCTGACCCACTAACTCAACTAGTGGCGGCACCGTATTTGGGCTCCCAAGTTGGCCCAACTCGTCCTGCAATCGTTCGAATTCGTCATGCGTAATCGGTAGCGCAGAAAACCGCTCGCCAGTCTCACGACGAGTACCCGCCGTGGCCTCGTGATTCATTTGTCGGTTCTTGATATCAAATGATTGCAGTATAGGCCGCTGTTTGAAATGCTCGAGAAGCGGGAAAGCGGCTAGACGCGCCACTCATCGAATCAGAAAGATACGGACGAAGGCGAGGCGAGGAGTTCAGGCAACTTTGAAGCGCAGAATTCGGTGGCGCCGTGAGTGGAGGTAATGGGTCAGGGCAGATGGCCGGTCGAGAAGGTGAGGATGAGAAGGTAATGAAAAATACAGTGTGATGGCCGAAAGTGAATGATGACGACCTCTGGAAGTGCGTGGCAAACTGTAGAACGCGGTTTTGGACTGGGGAGTTGCTGTTTGTGACAGCAAAATGCCTCCTTGTGGGGTGTGGATTTGTTGAGCATGGAAGAGTCCAAATGATAGAGATTGGGGACTGCTAGAGGCGGTTCGTTGACTTCGAATAAGCATGATGTGTGGAAGGTATTGCGTATGCAATGCAATTGCAAGTAGATATGGTGGTTGCAGTGACTGTGAAGGGCGTTGGACAGTCCCGATGGCATACCAGCTGAGCAGCATTTTACCTGACATCTATTGCGTTGCACTGAAATCGCGTGAATTTTTCGCCGAAGCGAACAGTGTGGTCGAAGCCGGAAGGAAGGAGATCGGGGAGAATGTCTTGTGTAGTCTGGTGCACACAGATGATGACGTTGGGAAACATGGCAGTGCGGAGCTTGCCGAACTATTGTAGCTAATAGCTCTGGCTCTGCCTGATGCCGCTGTGATGGGCCCCGCAGGAAGAATCGTGTGGTGGCACCTAGCAGAAAATGAAGGGCAAGCATGGGGTCTTTCCGAGGAGTACATTATCCGTCGTGCACATCAAAGGTTTCTGATAGAGAGCATCTATCCGGCCACAGCAAAGTGGCCAGCCACCGCTTGAGCCCTTTCAGTTCGAGCGGCGGAGTGTTGTATCTCATAGCCCGACTTGGGCCGGGGGATGTGCGAGACTGCCGCAAATGCTGGTGCATGACGCAGCTGCACCGCAGGAGGGGGGCCAGCTGTGCGGCGTCTGTCCTGGAGGACGGACCTAGATGTCCCCAAGCTCCAAGTGGTGGTGTTGGTGTCGAAAGAGCGGACAGGATAGAGAAGAATTTGGGTCGTGCCATGCAGCCGCACGAGTGCGCAACTGATGAGGACGGCAACGCATACGCTATGAACAACTACACGCGGTTGCTGAAGGACTCGGACGGAATGGGGCAAAATAGTCCTCCGGCTGTGGAGCTCCCAGGACGTGGCGAGGGATAGTCTGCAGGCGTCCTTTCTTATGAACCTGCCGTGGGCAGCGCGAGAATGCGTGATTTGCTGATGCGCCATCTTGTGGCACAAGGAAGTTGACTGACAAGACTTCCTCAGATACATACTGCACATGCTGCAGACCACTGTGCTTGATTCAGTCGGCAGTAGTCGATTTAGACGGGGAGATAGAAGGGCTTTGGTTGCTCGAGGGCATGTGGGGCGCGGCTGAGCTGCGAACAGCCGCTCCCTTTGTGGAAGAAGCGTAACATTGCGATCGAAACAGGGATGTGAGTCAGGGGAGCTTTGCCCGTGTCGTGACATTCATCTACGACCCCTTTCTCGCTGAGACTGTTTTTGAAAGCTTGTCAGTATCGGTAGGACCAACTGCAGCAATCGCAACCACAGCGAAAGCGCTTGGAAGAGTGCCCAAGGCGCATGGTCTGTGTCGATCAGTATATTCCGTTCAACTGGGCATTGACCAACGATCACTTCACTTCTCAAAACTCGTCCCGACTTGACTCGTTGGTACTCACGGTAGCTGACCGCACTGAGACTTGGAACCCCAGCATGGGCATCGATAAAGCTCACGTCGTCATCCTTCCGGAGCCGGGGGGGGGGGGGGGGGGGGGGGGGGGGGGGGGGGGGGGGGGGGGGGGGGGGGGGGGGGGGGGGGGGGGGGGGG
>JAUKWC010045210.1:0-10668 GCA_032356245.1 Endocladia muricata | reverse complement strand
CCCCCCCCCCCTTTTTCATCATGTCCTCTCCCGCGGCAGTCCCTCCACCCGACGACTCCAAGTCGGTTCCCTCCCCTGCCCCCCTCCCCGCCGTCATTGACAAGGAGACCAAGGACTTTTCCAACTTCCTTGCCCTCACCTTTGTCATTCTCTCTGTCTTTGCCTTTATGATCAAGACCTCCCCTCTCCCCCCGCCCCACCGCGTTCTTGGCATTGTGCTGGACGCTGGATCCACGGGCACGCGCGCCCAGCTCTTCACCTTTCTGCACGACCCGCACTCGCGTCGTCTCCAACTCCACTCCACCCGCATGTTCCACAGCCCGAAAAGCGTCGCCGCCGCCGCCCCGGGGGAGGTGGCCCCGGTGCTGCGGCCGTTGCTGGAAAAGGTGAAAAAGGCCGTACCGGGGACAAGGCGTCGTCAGAGAACGCCGATTGCGTTGCGGGCGACGGCGGGTGTCAGAATGCTGGGGGAGGAGCGGGCGGAGAGTCGGTTGCAGGAGGTGCGGGCTGTGTTGAATCGCACCGATTTTCTGTTTCAGGAGGAGTGGGTTGGCGTGCTGGAGGGCGTGCAGGAGGCTGCGCATGCCTGGACAAGTGTGAATTATTTGAAGGGGGGGTTGCACGGAGGGCAGCCGATCGTGGGGGCGTTGGAGCTGGGCGGGGCCAGTATGCAAGTGGTGTACAGGGACAACGGGAAGGAATCGGGGGAGGAGAGGGGGGTGCTGCGGGGGTCGGCGACGACCGTGGATGTATTTGGAGAGGCGCATGTGTTGCGGTCGTCGAGCCATCTCGGGTTGGGACTGCTCGACTTTTCAAAGCGACTCATGCATCTTTTTGAGCGGGAGGGCGTGCTGGAGGAAGGAAACCCGTGTTTCCGCAGGGACAAGCTGTTTGAGAACAAGGAGCTGCGGTTTGGTGTGCCGGGGTCGGAGGAGACGCGCGTGGTCAACATGACGGGCGACGGCGATTTCGGGCGATGCGTGGCGAGCGCAGAGATTGCGATGGCGTCACATGGGGGGCTGAGCGACGTCGGGGCGGGGTTGCCGGCGGAGGTGCCGTTTGTAGCGTATGCGTTTTTCTACGACCGGGTGGTTGGGTTTGGCCTGAAGGCGACGCCTACAGCGGACGAGATGGAGGAGAAGGGGCGGGAGTTGTGCGAGGCGCCGCCGGTGAGGTTTGTCAAAGGGGACTCGGATGAGGCTTGTGCCGAGTTTTCGTATGTGTATGCGTTGCTGAAAAGGTTGACGGGCGGGTTTCAGAGGGACGTAGGCAGCGTGAGGTTTGAGCAGTATGTGGACGGGCACATGTTAGGGTGGGCGTTGGGGGCCGTGCTTGAGATTGTGCAGCCGGGCATGCAGAGGCAGCTCGCACTGGATCACGAGGGGGTGTTTCTGACGTAAACCAAGGAGGATGGGACAGAGATGGAATGGGACGGATTGAGTTGCGATGTCGTTTAAGGTTTTGAGGTGCAAGGCGGCGGTTTTTGAATGCAGCGGAGAGAGAAGGATTCCGTTAGTCTTGGATAGAGAGGGGGAAGCCATCTTTACAGTACGAGTCGGGGGTGACACGGACAGACCGACACGCCTCGGGCACTAGAGGCTTAGTCAGGTCTGTCAAGGGTGTAAGCCTGTTCTTGGCTTTTGGGAAAATCGCATGAATGGACACACGTGTCAGATGCACCTGCTGATGCGCTGGCCTGGCCGGTTGTTTCTTTTTTGGCGCCGAGTGATTCCCCTTTTCTACTGTAATTTCCTCTTCGGCTTGATCAAGTACTGCACACCGGCGGCGTTTGTAAAGCTGATGACATGTACCTTTTTTTTATTCGTCGTGCCCCATCCTGACAATCTATGCTGTACATGTGCTCCCTCGCAGTTCGTTGTCGACCTACGTCTACCCGAACGACGTCCTACCGGTCTACTGCACCTCGCGGGGAACGACAAGCAAACGTTGTTGGCGAAGCGTTGTCGTTTGGCCACCCCGCCCGCAATGGTCGTGCATGAACTTCGGCGGCTGTCGAAAGGGTGATGCGGATCGTTTTCGTCTATGTGCACGGACGCAGATTTGTTCCGTTCCTTTTTACGATGCCAGTCTCGTCGAGTAGAATCGCAGTCTATCGCCGTCAGGTCTACGTCCAACAGGTTATGTCCCTTGCCGACTACGTATGCATGTTGTCGTCTGGGCCCATAACCTATTGGACTAGGAACTTGTCGGCTGTGATGAAAGGCGTACCAATAGAGGAGATGAGGACCGAGAGATGCTAGGTAGTAGCTGTGAAGGAGAGCAGGCATTTGATTTGAAAAGGAGGGCGTGTGTACAGTCACATATGGCGTCTACTGTTGTTGTGCACGAGTAGGGAAAGTATACATTTGAGACACTGTTCGTTGTATTCGCGTGGCGTATTCGGCGAAATGCCCTATACACTTGTTACCGAAACGTGCCTGAGCTGACCGATACTCTGTTTTTCGTCGGTGAAATGCGCTGCCATTAGAGTTGACCTTCCTTCCTCACTTCTGTGTACGGACAGGTATTTTTTTTGTCGAGAGCGTCGTGCTTTACACAACTCCCTTGAGGTTCAAGTCGTCATGGTTCGTTTGGTGTCCCTATTTTCTTTACATCCAGCAGTCTACTTCTTCCATCCACGCTGCTCCTGCCTGTGCCCGTCTACAATCGGATCCAATTCTCTGGGTAGATATGCACATCTCCTTTCACTCGTGACCCAAACCACCGCTTCGGAGCGCATACTATCCTATTTGTGTTGTGATTCAGGAATGCTGCCCACCACGAAAATGTACTATTCGCAATAATGTTGTGGTCTGCCAGCATCATCATTATCAGACTCGCCAGACCGCTTTTTTCTGTAACAAACACAACATTCTCCTTGGCCACCCTAGCCTCCCCAAGTACACTACCGAGTTCATTCCTGCACCACTCAAGGTCATCCGAAAATACGAGAAAGGTCGCCCCCGTCGGCATTCGCTTTGCCGCTCGCACGTAGTAGCCGGCTTCCACCGGCTCCAGCAATCCCCGATTGAACCGCTTGGTGTAATCCCCTCTTCTCACATGTACAGCCACCACGTCCCCTTTCACACCTCTTACTGCCGTTTCGTATTTTCTGCGCGCCTGTGGGTATTCGTCTGCGCCCTCAATCAGACTGAGCACCTTTGACCGGCCCACGGCCGCGTACTCTGGGCATTGGAAGAACCCCTGCACTACCGTGCATTCACCTCTTGCTTTCTCAACGGGTATCAAGTCGCACGAGTACCGCACTTGCTCCACAGCCTCTCTCCCCCTTGTCGGCACCCCCCGGCACGCCTCTTCCTCAGAATCGAAGTGCGGCAGATCTCGAAATAGTCCACCGGATAAGTCTGTTTCCTTGTTGTACGAATTGCGTTTGAACACCACTCGAGCCATAATCCCCTCATTGGATGCAGCTCTTCGGAAATACTCGCCTGCGGCCACCTGGAAAAGCTGGTTTCCGAGCCGCCCTTGCAGCGTCATCATCACTGTGCGCTTCTGGGCGCGGCGTTGCCGCCTATACATGTGCAGCAAGGCTATAAACAACGCGAGGAACAGCGCTAACTGCAGCCCGGAGGCACGTGACACCTGCAGAACCGCTGCCATGTCATGGGGGAGGAGGGTGAGGCAAAGACGGAGCGACTGGCATGGTGGAGTATAGCCTCGTCTTTAGGGATGATTGCAACGGAGCTGAAGTGCAGGTCGAATGTGGCGCAACCCGATCTGATGCGGGGCTCCTTTGGCTCGTGATTGTGTTGACAGTGCAGTTCCTGGAATATTCAGGGTGTAAACATGAGCGCACGTACTCTGCTTCATTTCAGCATTGATAGTTGGCGCGCCGAGAGGGCCAAAGTGTAAAGAAGCATCCCCGATGGCAGCGGGCCTCATTCGTTCACAGAAATCGGCACGAGTTTAATCCATACGATAGATACTGGTTCCCTCGGGCATTGGAAAGCCCCACCTCGTACGTCCGTTTAGAGGGTGTACGACAACTTGATAACCCGCGCCGCATCTTTCTCACTTTTCTCTCTTAAGGCCACCACCACAACACTCTGCTTGGACATTGTCTTTACCTTCAAGAAAACGGCTCATGTAAGCACCACCAAGTGAACATCTCGATATCAAATGTACTGTCCTGGCAATATCTATGGGTGCCTGCGGGTTCTCTGTACTTGTCACGACTAGTTCAAAAAGCCGTCAGCCCCCCTACCGAGCGATGCTGCGAATACTGATGCTTTGCGCAAGCCACAGCACGTTTGAAGTAGAGGCGCAGTTACCTTGCCGCATGACAACATCTCTGTGTTTCCATGGAGCAGTCTATAAAATCTTGGGAAAGACTTTTCACTGCACTTAGCTCGGCACATCAGAAGATCCGACTCTCGATTTGTACTGTCTGATCGTGGACAGTTTGCGCTGTGACTGTGTTTCAATCCCCAAAGTAGATCGATAGCTGGGGGTGGCATTGCTGCGATGCCCAAGTCCAAAGTATTCTTCCTGATATTTCCGATATTTCCGATACTTCCGGTATAGCTACGGGAAGAAACGCTCTCTTCATCTTTGCGGGCGAAGCTGAGGGCGACTTTGGCTGTTCCGTGCACACAAGTTTGGATTTGCAGCAGAGATCGGCCATGATGTTTCAGTTTCACAAGTCTCAGTCTTCTACATGCGTGATATGAATGAGTTTACCGAGCTCAACTATGAGATCCGGAAGAATGACTGCAGATTACCATGGGAGGGATGGGAGAGAACCAGAATGATTTGATGTAGTTGTTTGGAATGTGTAGTGAAGAGAAACGGAAGGTGCGGCTCTCTGGATGCACGACAGATATTTGACACTCTACAGTCCTTTCAGTGAAAATTCAGCAGAAGTATGTGGTGAATGTGATGACATGAGTAACAAAGTTGAGATGAACGAAGTTGTGCACGGAAAAGGGACAAGAGCAATGCGCGAGCATCCAAAGGAGATGGCATCTGCGCTCTGAGCTGATTGATGCACGGTTGCTTGCTACAGTATTAGTGCACTGTGCAGTAGAAACTGGTCTGTATGTCAAGTTTAGTCAAGGATAGTAGTCTTGGAGTCTGGCCAATGATGATCTGTTTCTGATGCCTGTTGGCACGTTATTGTACAGTACAGTACCGGCAATGATAACAGGCCAGTAAGATTGGATCACTAAACCAATATAGTGCGGATCTAGATAAAGTACACGTTGAACACGAGGATCTGTCATCGTTGACATGCCGCTAGAGAGATTTGAGCAGCAGAAATCAGAGGGTAGGGTGTGATCAGCCGCTCCGAGCTCGCCCACGTGAAAGAAAAACGTCTCAAAATACCCTGGTATAATCACTCCCGTTGGTGTTGCAAATACCACCTTACCCATCTCCCGACTACCACCGCGCTTTGATCGGCATCGTGAGTATTTTTGTGCAACATCGTTTGCCATTTCCTGCCCTCTCTTCCGCTTGCCCTATCTTGATCACCACCCTCTTCCTCCGTGATGGCTTTTGTCCCAATCGTTGGGCTGCGCCCGGTGGCCTCGACACGCCCTGCCCTCTCTTCATTCGCTGGCATTGCCCTGCGCACTCCCACCACTCCTTCTGCTGCGGTCACCATGCGTCTTGGCACTTCCCTGGGCAACACCTCTCTGGATAAGCTTGGTCTGGACAAGTTTCAGGGTGAGCGCTTTTTTATCTCAGAAGCTGGTCGCCCGACAGGGTTTTCGGCTGACTATGAAGTCATCATGCAGGGTGTGTACCGTCATGTCTTTGGCAACGCCTACATTATGGAGTCGGAGCGTGCGGAAATGTCCAAGCTTGAGTCTGAATTTCGCGATGGCCGCCTGACGCTCAAGGACTTTTGCAGAGCCTTGGGAAAGACGTACCAGTACAAGAAGCGCTTTTTTGATGCACGTCCTTTGTACGGCGCCATCGAGTTAAACTTTAAGCATTTTTTGGGCAGGACGCCGGATGGGTTGGAACAGTATCGTGCAAAGAGCGCTGTGTACGACACAAAGGGCTATGAAGCGTTTGTGGACGCCTTCTTTGACGACGGCGAATATGACCAGTACTTTGGCGACTGGGTCGCACCGTTTTACCGTGGACATCTGACTTCGTCCAATCTATCCATGGCTGCCTTTACCCACATGTTTCAAATGGTGCGTGGCAGCTCCACTTCGGACAAGGCCAATCCGCGCACACTCGAGCACAAGATTACCCTGAACAAGGCTGGCATCCAGTCTATTCCCCTAGCCGTTATCGCGCCAGGCTCCGCTGGAGCTACGTACCAGGCGCCCGACGGATCGGCAGGGTCGTGGCAGAATGGCTTTTCTGGTCTGACGATGGCACGCACGTACCACGGAACTCGCAAGGGGAAGGGCAAAATGTTCCGCATCGAGGTCACCAACTTTTCGCAGGGTCGATCCACTAACGGCTCGTCGGGCGTCTCGCTGCGCTCTCGCAGCGGAAAGTTTTACCGCGGTCGGAATAACAGTTTGAATGCCAAGTTTTCTGACTTCCGTCGTTCAAACGCGGTGTACCTGGTTCCATTTGACGAATTGTCGAAAACTTATGTCAGGATTCATAAGGATGGCGGGACCATTGCCAGCATAACTCCGGTCTCCTAGAAGCGGACACGCTGTGTATGGGGGTGGCACCTGCTACAGCAGTGGCTGTGGTTGTGTACCCTTTTCGTAATATTCTCGTTCTTCCCAATGCTCCACTTTCGTACGTCTGACACAGAATAGGACAAAGTCGCTGCTTGTTTGCCACCAGAAAGGATGCACAGTAAATTGGCAGGTGTGGCTTACTATCGTGCTCGTGTCGCGGTGGTACGCGTGATTTGTGCGTATTCTTAGCTCTGGGCATACTGAGTGATGTCATTAGAACTCAGGTCCCGCCTGTTTTCAACCGAGTGTATTCACCGTGCAATTGCTATAGAATTTTTAGGCAAGACGCTTGTGTGCTACCGAGTAGGTTGATATTCATTTCCAGAGTCCCCCAACAATCTATACATGTCATTTCCCTTCATTGCCACCGCATCCAGCATATCCCTGTCCTCCTCATCCAAGCTGAACTCAAACGCGCGTAAATTGCTTAGCACATGGTCTTCCCCTTCCAACCCCAATCGTGCACCAACCACAACCGCCGACAAAGCCTCCTGTTCGAGCGCCCACTTGACCGCTACATTCTCCACACTGACACCATACTTGTCTGCCACCAACTTTTGGGCATACAACATTTCCTGAAATAAACTCCACCCTCCCCACATGCGCATGAAAGCGGCAACTCTCTGCACTCCTCCTACCTCGCACACCTTCCTCGTCGGCTCCGGCATCCCCAAAAACTTGTCCGAGAACAACCCCCCGCCCAACACCGAGCTCGCCAACAGTGCCACTCCATTTGCCACACACCAATCCGCCATTTCAACCAGCGCCCTTCGATCCATCAACGAAAACGCAACCCGATTCGAGGCCACCCCTACCCCCTGTCTCTGCACCTCCCGCAACTGCTGCGTCGCGAAATTGGCCACCCCGACGCTGCGCACCTTCCCCCTTGCCCGCATGTCCCCCAGATACCCGAGAAAATCCACATACCGCGCATCAGTCCAATCGCGCCACTCGAGCTGCAACAAGTGAATCCGCTCCTGGGCCAGACTCCGCAACGCCCCATCCACATACCCTTCCACCACCCGGCGACTCACGGCGGGCAGCATGGCCGGATGGATCGTCACGGTTGTGCAAAACTGGGCGCGGCGACTGGCGGCACGCCCCACCACGCGCGCATACTCGCGCGCAAAGGTGCCCTCGGGCGTGTGCGGGGCCGGTGGCGGGACGTCAAAGGTGCACAGACCGGCATCGACTGAGGCATGAATGGCGCGCGTGACATCATCCGTGGAGGACAGGGTTGGGGGGGGAGGCGGAGGGGGAAGGGCGGTTATAAGGCGGCATAATGGGGTTCCATCAGACTGTAAGGTGGTGTACAGACCGGAGGGGAGACAGCAGGAGGGCGGGGGGGTGGAGCGCTGTCGCCGACGACGCGCGCGGGAGAGGAGCGGGGAAAGAGGGAGAAAAGCCATATTGCAGGGAAAAGGGAGGTGCGAGAGAGAGAGAGAGACAGAGAGAGAGAGACAGAGACAGAGAGAGAGACAGAGACAGAGACAGAGACAGAGACAGAGACAGAGACAGAGAGAGCGAGAGAGAGAGAGAGCGAGAGAGCGAGAGAGAGAGAGAGCGAGAGGGGAGGAGATTGAGATGTGAAGATATATGTAGACGAGAGGGAATGCGGCTGTGAGCGGTGCAAATTGGCAGGGGCAACAAGGTGCGCAAAATAAGCACGCACGCGCGGTGTGTGGACAAGTTTTTATCGTTGCTTTTTTTTTTTGGAGCAGCAACTGTGCCCCCCTCCCCCTCTCGACGCAACTTGACAACGACCCCCACCATCTCCGACTTTCTATATATATTCTTTTCCAACCGCATCCTCTCCCTTCCTCATCGCTTGTGGGAAAGCGCACTTTGCGTCCAACGTCGCATCATCACTTCCCAAACATGCCGTCCCCCGCCTTTGCTCCCTCCCCTCAACTCCCCGTCCGCCCTCCCCGCCGTCGCCCCCCCTCTGCCGCCCATCTCCCTATCACTGCCACAACCCCCATCCCCCTCGGCCCCTTCCCCTCCGTCTGTCCCCTCGCCCTGGGCACGTGGTCCTGGGGCAACCGACTTCTCTACTCGTACACGCCCGCCCAGGACGCCGCCCTGCAAGCCACCTTCAATGCCGCCGTTGCACGCGGCGTCAACCTCATCGACACCGCCGACTCGTACGGCACCGGCTCCCTCAACGCGCGCGCCGAGACCCTTCTGGGCACCTTTCTACGCGACTCGCCCCTGCCCACCACCGACCTTCTCATTGCCTCCAAGTTTGCCGCGTACCCGTGGCGCCTCACGGCGCGCTCCGTTGCCGATGCCGCCGCGCGCAGTGCCGCTCGCCTCGGTCGTCCTGTCGACATTGGCCAGCTCCACTGGTCCCCGCAGCGGTACTTTCCGCCGCAGGAGCGCGCGCTCTGGGACGGTCTTGCGCTGGCGCGACGGGAGGGAAATGTGCGGGAGGTGGGCGTGAGCAACTATGGTCCTCGGCAGCTGCGTCGCGCGGCAGAGTACCTGCGCTCGCGTTGGGACGTGCCGCTGGCAACGGCGCAGACGCAGTTGTCGCTGCTGCGGCGCGAGAGTCTGGGCGACGGCTTTCTGGATACGGCGCGTGATCTTGGGGTGGGAGTACTCGGCTACTCGCCGCTGTGCCTCGGGCTGCTGAGTGGCAAGTATGACGCGAGGCGTACGCCGGAGGGGGCGCGTGGGGTGTTGTTTCGGCGGGTGATGGGGGGCGGGGGCGTGCTGGTGGAGGTGTTGCGCGAGATTGCCGAGAGGAGGGGGGTGAGTGCGGCGCAGGTGGCGACGGCTTGGTGTGTAGCGCAGGGCGTGGTGGTGATTCTGGGGGCGCGAGAGGTTAGACATGTGGAGGAGGGGGTGGCGGCATGCGATATCGTGCTCGGGGAGGAGGAGATGCGTGCGTTGGAGGAGGCGGCCAGCAGGAGTCCGCAGATGGTGCGAAATGCATTTCAGACGAGCTAGGGATGCGTGGCAAGCAATCTGTAGCACACTGTTTGGGAGGGGGGGGGCGGAGAGCTGGAAGCGTGTGAAGGGGAGCGAGGGCGTACCGGCGGGAGTGAAGGCGTGTCGGCGGGAGTGAGCGTGGGCATGGTGCGACGAGGCACTTCGTTTACATGGCGGGGGGAAAAGGGTGGAGAGCGCTATTTGCGCAGGCTTGCTGGCGCTGGTGATGATGTGGGGGTTGCGGGACATGCAGATTCGGCCGGTTTGGCATATTCGACAGGCTCGACAAGTGTAGCAGGCTCGGCATGTTTGGCAGACTCGACAGGCTCGGCAGACTCGACAGGCTCGGCAGACTCGACAGGCTCGGCAGATGTGTTTGGCTCGTTTTGTTTAGGCGGCGAGACAGGGGCGGCTGTAGCCGAAGACGGCTTGATACTCACTGCAACGCTTTCGCACTTGCGTCTCTGTTCCCTCTCATCTTCCGAATCGCTATCGCTCTCGACGCGCACCTTTCTCTTCTTCCGCCCTCCTAGTCGAATAGCTCCCCTCTGACTATCGGAGAAAAGCCGGACGCCATCATCGTCATCACCGCGAGTAGAGCCCGAGTCTCTTGACGGCGGAAGGTCGTCGTCGGAGCCGAGGCCGATGACGTTGTCGAGATACGAGTCGAGCAGGCGGGCGACACGACCGCGAACGTGTCGCGAGGAAGGGGATGCAGCGTCGGAGGGTAGATGTGGGGAGGGCGGGCGCGGGGGTTTGGAGCTGGAGCGCTCACGTGTTGGGGGTGGGGATGCGAGGGCACGGCAGGCGGCCATGCGGTTGTGCTCCGAGGATGTTGTAGAGGAGGCGGGGGACGGGGCAGCCGGCGGGGCTGCAGCGCGTTTCATGATGCGAGGTTGAGGGGAGGGAGGAAGAGGAGAAGCAAGGAGAGGGAGGAGGAAGAGGAGGAGAAGCAAGGGGAGGGAGGAGGAAGAGGAGGAGAAGCAACGGGAGGGAGGAGGAGGAGGAGGAGGAGAAGGAGGAGGAGACGGACGGAGGTGAACGGGCAGGGGGGGGA
>JAUKWC010045199.1:0-10668 GCA_032356245.1 Endocladia muricata | reverse complement strand
CGTACCAGTATCATAATCACGCGTAACACCACACCGCCCCGACATCATTTGGTCCCTCCCCCCACCCCGTCCCATTGCGCGTAATCTAACTCAACCCCCTGTTCCACCAACGGAGGGCGCTCCTCACTCTCCGCTACCGGCTAGTCTACAGCCGTTCCTCACGTATCCGTCTACATTCTTGGCCACATTTAGCGAACGCTGGGTATTGTTTCTTTACTCAGCATAACCTCTACTACAAGGTCTGTCGACAGCAACGTCTCGGCACTGCGTCCTTGTGCCTTGCCTGCCTTTCTTTTTCATTTGGGCCCCCTGCTTGTTGTGAGGTTTTGACTGGTTGCACCCGATCCTTCCGGCAGGGACAGAGGCTCTGCAACCGGGAGTGCTTTGGTGCTGCTGTGCCTTTTTTTTTTGTTTACAGCGCCTCAGCAGTTGTTCGTGTGCAGTGACGTTGCAATCTGGATTCAGTCCCATCACATGCGCTGCAGGAGCTTTTATACTGACCCATTTCCCCTTGATATGGGACATGTCGTCACAACCTTCTGATCATGCTGCCTGGCGGCTGCCCACTGACCCATCCCAACCCCCCCTCAACGTCAATACCTTTCACTCAACCCTGAGCCCCGCATTGGCCCCGCCTCCCTACGCGAGTCGCGTAGGGTCCCAAAATGCTGCCTCCAGCAGTCAGACCCACCCGGTGCAGCAGACCTCTCGGAAACGGCAATTTCGATTTTCTGTGCGCGCCGATATTGATCTTCTCAAGCTTGTCATCAAGCTCAATCCTTACGGGGCCCCGCATGGTGGCCGTCTGCACAAATGGCACGCCATTGCCGATACCCTGAAAGATTCTGGGATTGACATAGATTTTCGACGGGCCCGCGATCGAACCGGCTTACTCTTAGACCAATGGAGGGAGCAGGATCTCTCCTTGTTGCGTCGCAGTGGCTCCGGGAATCAAGAGGACCAGGCGCAAAAAGAGCGCCTTCTTGCGCGCATTTCGGAGATTGAACAAGCGGCTAGGCCACGTGATAGCAGTGCCGACTGGCGTAATCGCGATCCTGCCGCACGTTTCCGTAATTCGCAGCCAGCCCACGCTTCTCCAAGCCAACTAAGTGTCGGTCTCACCGACAACGTATCTGCACAGGCAGCCCTAAATGTCATTGCCTCGGGAGACCCGCGACCGAATAAGTTTGGAAACTTCTCCGCAGGGCTTCATGCCCCAGGCCATCTTCCTCCGTTAATGCAAAAGCAAGATGGGCACGGGTTGACCCAAACTCGAATTGATAGCGAGCTCCAAAGCATTCGATTTGCACAGCCCCACCCCACGCACCCAGCTGAAAAGCGATTTAAGACCACCCAAGGACCAAGTTTGAGCCCGCGTTTCGCTCAACCTATCTTTGATAATCCGCCATCACCGCCAAAGCCCATACCTTTACACGCCTCTAGCACTGAAAGGAGATCGCCACAACGAAGCGATCCCTGTACCTACAGACCTGAACTCTCCCTTCTGCGGAATCCGAGTCAACCAGTTCACAGAGCTCCGAATCTAAGCATTTTGGGAAGTACACAATTGGACGTAGGTGCTGCAAACGTTGTGTCTAGTTCGCCCAGGATCGGTGATAGCCAGAACATCCAACTCGATCCAGTCTCAACAGGGATTCAAAGGCAAGCTCCTGCAGCTGATGTGGATCAACTTCGTGCTCAGATAATTCGCCTCGAGCGGCGGCTCGATGAGGAAATCACGTTTTCACGGAAACGCCTCGAATATGATGAGCGCCGTCTAGTTTGGGAGAAAGACCGCGAGAAAAAGAAACTGGAAGTAGAGAAGGAGAGGATTGCGAGAGAATTTGAGGATCGCAAGGCGGACAGAGAAGAACGAAGAAGACGAGAGCAGGCGGACAGAGAAGACCGAGAGCGATTGATGAAAATAATAATGCGATCACAAGGCCAAGATGTGAACTCAGGGGGGAATGCCAACTAACGGAACTCTTTTATGAAGCTCCGTGACGGACCAAATGTTTACGCTCTGACACCAAGACGTAGCAAGTTAGTAGCGAACAGTATCGAATTTACGGCGTCTTGCATTCCACTGTTCAATAGCAGCCAGTGTCCTGACAAATTGTCCGATTGGAATATGAATGTTTCGTAATAGTGTACTCTCTGCTGAGAGTGCCTCATATGTTGTACCAGAGAAACAGATGTGGAGGTATTGAATGCCTCTAGCTGACCATTGTCAGCATGCAATGAGAAGAAGCCCAAACTACCTATATCGCCTCTGCGAGGTGGTATTAATAATATAAGCGGAAGTGAAAGAGTCCGCAAAAACCTGCGCCTTCTTCACAAAATCATTGACACGGGTATTTTGCACACGGGGCACCATCACTGTTACGACTCACTCTTGATGCCTATCGACGCGAACATTGGAGTACTGCACAGAATCGATCGAGTAGCACATTCAGTTAACACACAAAGCGCTCCAGCCTCGCTCAATTGCCAGCATTGCGCTCGAGAAATTCAATTCGCCGACGCCTCAAAGTAGCAGCCTCAGAATCCTCATTCTCATCTCTTTCCCCGCCCCCGTCGGCACCGTCAATCGGAGTAGCTCCGAGCTCCGACATTTCTGCCGTCTCCGTTACACCTGCCCCTGTGCTTCCTTCCTCCTCCGTGACCCCGGGTATAGAAACATCCATGGACGATTCGCTGGGTACAGCTGCCACTGACGCCGCATCCATTGCGCCAGATGGGGCAGTTGTGGCTGCGATAACTAATTCCATAATTTCCCCTCTTAAAACCTCCACTTGTTCTTGGATGCCAAGGAGTCTTTCCAGGGACACCGACCTCAGCACAGCCTCCTCCGAAAGCGCTGGAATGTTCTCTGGTCGCCTCAACGTAGAATTTGCCTGCCATTCCCCTGCGTCTGGACCCGAAGTGGCAAACGATGGTACCAACGCAGGCTCTTGGCGAGCTGGGTATGCTCGGATGTGCAATTGTTCAGACAAACCACTGAGACTTGCAGGCTCAGTACTTCTTGTCCCTCTTGCAACGGTGGCAGATGTCGAAGATGACGCTGCAGATGCCTGACCCTGAATTCTTATATCGGTTGCGTCGGGATGTTGCGCCCCCCTGTCTTCAGTCTCTAGTCTATTGCTAGGCGATGGTGTTCTGCGAGCCTCACCCTGAGATTCAGAAGCTGAACCGCTCTGCAAGGGAGCAGGTACTCTTTGTGTACCCAACTCGTAATTCGGAGGATTAGGAGGATTTTCGTAGAAGTTGACAGGAGGATTTTGGTGAACAGGTGCGGCGTAAATAGGCAGCTGCTGGTTCTGATGTCCATTTGGGTGCTGAGGATAGTTACCGGGATGGGGTAGAGGCACAGGAACAACATTCTGATACACCTGATCTGCTCGCACTGGCTGCACCAAGGCACCGCGCCGTCTCGCTCGTAGCTGCATGTGTGCCAGTTCATTTGGTCCACGAACATAAAAGTTACGGACATGGTCATGTTGGAGACCTGGATTGCCGCGAGGGTTCTGATTATGGGGCGGTTGTTGAGCCCCCCTCACATTTCTAGCATTCGCCGCGCCAACGCCAGCGCCGGCATCATTCATCACCTGATTCCACCATTCATTCGCCATATTCATCAGCCGAGCTCCCGTTTCACCAATGTTAACAGGTCGCTGACCATTACCCTCCTCTCCACCATTACCTCCGTCACGGTTATTATTATTAGCAGGGTCGTTCATGTTGTTGGCGTTGTTGCCAGCTTGGTTGGGAACCTGATTATTCGCGCCGCCGTTTTGAGGATTGCGCGATGCCTGATTGGAATTCCCGGTAACGTCAATCGTACCCCGACAAGTTGGGCAGGACAACTGACGTTTCAACCAGCTTTGCAAACATCGACCATGAAAAATATGACCACAGGCAAGCTTTTTTGCCATCTGCATTTCCTCGCGACAAATTATACAAGTGCGGTCTCCTTCCGCTAATTCCTCCTCCGTAGCGTCGGCAAACAAGTCGTTCATCGTGGCCACAACGCGACGATATCGCAAAAAATCGGCGCAATGTCGTTGGAATTTGTGGAATGTCATGTAGAGCTCGCGTATGATGTGAAATGGAAAGGAATAGTGAAGCTGGACATACATAAAGAAGAGAACATAGACGGTCAGCTGGCAAAGGTCCGACAAAAGCTCGATGTAGAACGAAAACATGCCCTTCTCTTCCCAATGACCTTCCATAGAAGTGTCGACGACCAAAAACGCATAGCGGACAATGTCCGAGATGAGCTCAATGACAAGTACCGTAAACTCGAATGCGAACAGAACGAACATCGTGGGGCCCTGCGAGTAATACGTATATAGAGCAAACCGACGGGTGAGAGCCACATCAACAAATAGAAGCAATGACATGAGCCCGACCAGTCTGATGTGCGTCCGCCGCGGACTGAGCGGCTGCTCTTCTAGAAACTCGATACGGTCTTTTGTTAACCAGTGCATGCTCTTGAGGAGTAACAGCGTCATGACGAGCGCCACAAACTTGAGGTTGAAAGCATCCCGAAATACGGAGATTGCAAAGCAAGACTCAATAATAGCGTCGCGTGCACGCATGTGTAATCGCTCTACTTCCCGAAAGCGCAAGGGGCCGAGAAATACGGCTTGCACCAATCGCCAGAGCAACAAAACAGACACGAGAGCCATGTTACCGACAGCTAGAATGGCAAACTTAGAATCCGCCAGAAACAAAACAGCGCGATAAAAGAAACGCTTCATGTACACGGCATGGCTCACGACAGCAGTCGTGAGTAGCAGCGACGCAAAAACGTAACCGCGGAACGACGCAAACATGGTCATGGCCATGATGATTGAAAGCACAGAAGCCCGATGGTGCTCCACGGTCGACGTGGGATTTAGGGGAGCTGAGAGCAAGGCAACACCTCTGCTGTTGACAATAGCGGGAAAAAGGTGAGGGTCTAGTTGAGAACGGTGGACGAGAAGAAAGTGGGGCATGAATCGGCCAGCAAATGTTTGAGGGCGAACTCATGAATCGATTGCCTTGTATTATTACTGTGCTAGCGCTGTAAGGGGATTAGTACCCGTCATGAATAACGAGGTTCCACTGATCGATTGGGTATAATGATTGTGGGATTACAGTCTGGAATGGTTCTCATAAATGTCTCTGCAGGAGCCGTAAGCATCTCCCACATTACAGTTATCCCGATGAACCAAAAACATTACGAGCTTCGTCTGAATTAAAACAAGCAATGAATGAGGGAAATGCGGCAAAATGCCGGAAATGTGGGAAATGCCGGAAATGTGAGCACTCCAAGAGTGTAGGACACATGTCGCGTTTCGACTGAAAAAATCTGAACTCAGTCCAGGGTAGCAGCTGGGTAGGACCTTTCTTCTCCCCATGCATTACTCGACAATCTAATGTCTAATCTACTAGTGACTTTGTGACTTTGTACATACATGGCACTGCGTAGTTTGTATCGCAAATATTGCTTTGTCAGAGTCTGCGTTTTCAAGTACGTCAAATAGGATCCGTTCTGTTGTCGAATGGAGACATTTGTCAAATGCTTGCATTGCATTCCTCGCGAACTGCGCAATAGAATTGCCTTACAGAGCACAAGAGCACGAAGACCGACGTCATTTATGTTTTGAAGGAAAAAATGCCAGCCTAAACATAGTACTGAGTGCGCGTGGTCTCTTCCTTTGGTACACTCCTCGCTATTAAATCCGAGCTGTTGACTACGACCGAAATCTTGAAGCGAAGACGGCTGCAAAAATAGGCCCCTTCAGAACGGAAATCAGTCTAGACGGTGCAATTGTAAAAGGATTTGGTTTTGTATTGCTTGAAGCTATTGGTTGCAGTGAAACCCTTACCCGCTCGGAACCCAACGAATGACAGCTGTGCAAGAAAAGTTGGTAAAACACTTCTTGTCAAGTATAAGCGTTTTTTTTTCAAACTTGTGTCAAGCTCTGTACATAAGCTGACAAAGAAACATATTAGTAAAGAATTGTAAAAAAAAAGCTCTGCAAAGTACCTTGAACAATGAATTCGAAGGTAATAATTCCGCTGAATGACTGCTTTCTTCTCGGACATTTTGCTTTTCACTGTCGACAGTGAAGAGTATCGATGCCTTTCCTTTAAAAGTGGAACCTTCACACACGTTGACGGAGTCTGCGTAGAAGAAAGCTGTTGCATGAATACCAAATTATCCTTGTTATTAGCCCTTGACAAGTCAGAAACAGGTGGGATCCACATCGAACGTATTCATCCGTTTCTTGGTGGGCTTTTAGAGTGAGAGCAACTCTTCGTTTTCCGCTTTTCTCGTACGAAAAGATTGTCAGTGACCTAAAGCCTGTTCCGGAATAAAGCGCATTTGGTTGCGTCTCAAAGCAAGGCGATATGCGGTACCGACTAAAGGGGGTGATGACTGCGCTGTTTGTCTTTGAGATAATCAATGGAACCGCAGTTTCTGCTTCACCTGTGAGGGAAGACTTGCACTCATCCCCTTTCTTTAAGCACTATCTTGCCAAGTTTTTCTCCAGTTCCGACTTTACAGATGCGACGGCGAAAGCTAACTCGGCAGCTACTAAAACTTGGCGTGAGCAGCCATCAAAGTCATCCTATTACACTGCTGGCCTACGGCGCACATTAGCAGATGCTGAGGGTGATGAGGAAGATGGAGAAGACGGTGCAGAAGATGTGAATGTCAGCGGTATGAGCGCAGCAAATCTTCGGGAAAAAATCTCAGATCATCGTGTTCGATTAATTAGGTTGAAGCAGGAAGCGAAAGATCTTGCTCACGAAAAAGCGTTCCTTCTGAAATCTCTCGAATTGAAGAAGGGACAGAAAACAATGCAGGATGGTCAAGTAAAGCTGAGCATGGCGGAACTTGAAGACAAAGCTAAAGAGATTGAGATGTACAAGCGTGAAGCTCCTAGAACTCTTGCAAAGTATAATGAATTAGTGCGCAAACAAAAGAAAATGCAAGAGACGCTGAACAAGTTACACCAGGAGTCCGAAGAACTCACAACATCCAAGGGTATAATCCTGGAAAAGATTCAAAATCTAAACATGGAAGACATTATTGAACGGCATGCGAGGGCTCTCCCAGAAGCCATGGCGGGTGCGCTCCGCAAATCAGCTGCAGCTCTGACACCATTCTTCGACTACCTAGTTATTGCCGCGGACACAAACAACCGACTGGTTGACCATGTTGGAGCCGAGATTGACAAGTACACCCATGTCAACATTACAAAGTCTCCGTTCATGAGTGGCGTCCTTTTTTACTGCGTCGTCCTTATCCCACTTCTGACAGTTATTTCGTTCGTGAGGCGGATATTCGACACTTCAAGCAAGCTCACAGTCTCGCACTACATCATTTTCGGCAATTTGTACTTCATTGTTATTTGCCTCGCAAATATCGTGGCAAGTTTCTTTCTGCACGAGGACCCTATGTCCGTTTTATTTCGACGGTTTGAGAAGACGTTCATAATTGGAAACTTGATTCTTTCAACATACTATGCGTGGCATCTTATCATGTTAGGCCTGCAAGCGCTGTATACTTGCGAAAATCGCAATGTAGCGCAGTTCCTGGCTACCCTATCTGTCGGCATTCACTACTTTTTATTTGCTTGGAGACGAATTTTCACAGACAGTGCTCCACTTATGTACAGCGTCAACTACCTCGTTTACGTTACAATATTTTGCTTCATCCTTTACGAACGGTATCATCGTATGAGTAGCAGACAACTCAACGAGAGTACACTGTTCAAATTGTTTCAGATTATATTGAAGCGAAGGCAGCACCTGACATCTATACGAAGTTTCAAAATTCTTTTCTCTGAGCTTCGAGCGTCCATTCATCCCGTGCGTGATGAAGAACAGCGGAGATTGACAAGACAGAAAGATAGACCGAGATCTGTTGAAAAGATAAGATCAAAGTTGGACTTAAAGAAGAAGGCAACTTGTAATCGGAAAAAGCCTTTTTCCAGTGATGATAGTGATACAGAGTTGCGAACAAATAGAAAACAAGATGCGAAGGCGCCATACGAACGAAAGAACAAGCTTCGGTCGCGCCAACGGCCTTTAGTGGAAGCAGAGCCGCCCGGGTTTATAAGTATCTTCTTCGGGGCCCCGGAAATTGGCGATGATTCTAGCGACAACGGCGATGAGATCCCTCCGACAAGTAAATGGGGACTTTGGGGTATGGGTCGAAAACAGGACAGATCTATCGTGCAGGAGGCCACAAAACACACCACGATATCACAACCCAGACGGTCTGGGCACTCTCATCGTTCAAATCGTACGAAGGTTAGAAAAGAAGCTCCACCTTCTCAAGCATCGCTGTGGAAATGGTCATGACTTGACATATCCGAATGTGCGCCTTAGTCGGAAAGAAGCATTTGAAGCCCCTAGAACCATGTTGTCATATCGGTTGGCTTGAGGACATTCTATTGGTGATCAAAGCTCGACTTCGATGTCAACCTCTTAACCGAAGTAGCGGGACTGGAGAACGTGATTTGGGGTTGACGAGGAAGAAACAAGGTGCCACTCGCAATTTCCGAATTCCTAATATGTAAAGATACAACTGTAACCGAACCCCACGAACTGCTTTCACACGCAAGGTATACACAGTGCCTGGTTCAGAGAGTCAATGCTGTTGTTGGGTGTTTCTCAGTACTCAGCTCGCTACAGAGGACAAGAGCCACAACGAGACAACTTTCTTTTCTCAATCATGGCCTCATTTGATGAGATCTCTCGTCATTTTGCCAAACAATATTCACGTGCTCAGGAAAGGAATGGGGCATATTTGCAAAACCTGACAGCTCATGGAATGAAGCTCGCATGAACCTTTTGAAACGCACAGAACTTTTGCGACACAGCGACCATCAGACGAACAGCGAAGGTGCCTAACCTTGGCAATGGTTGTGGAAATACAGGTGCAGCATTCCGCAAGTTCAAGTTGCATAATAACACGCAGTCTCGGACGCCAATGGCACCCGACATTTAGGTGGAACTCTTGCACACCCTGATACTTGTTGTGCTGGTGTATCAGGGTTTGAACCCCACAATGACCGTAACAGTCGCTGAGGACTCCAACATTTTCTATATCAACCTGCTGAACTTGCTGTTTGCGCATCGTCCGTAATGTCAATGCGCACACCTGCTCACGACATACGCTCCTCAACCAGACCACGTCCCAGGGTGTCCAAACCATCGCCCTCCACAAACCCATCAACCGACATGTGCATGTTGGCCTCACCAAAACCCGCTCCGCCTCCTCGCGATGATACCGAAGACAGCCTATCAAGCGTCTCTGGTGCACTCTGGCTTTTCAGAATCGCATGGTCAGTCTGCGACGTCCCTACCTCACAAGCGCCTTCTTCTCCGCCACCGCACGTTTCCAAAAACAACGGCTCCTGAGCCTCAGATACGCTCGGCGCCACTACATCCATAAACACCACGACACATGATATGTCGTCGATCACCGAATCGTCTTCGATCCACCGCTCCGTCGCGACACGCACCAGCTCCTCCGCCGCCTCCTGAGGTGACCCCCGTTCCCGCCATCGCCCGACCACATCCACCACCTCTTCGCTACTCATAAATTCAAAGACCCCATCGCTCGCCATCACCAAAAACCGATCCTCCCGACTCAACTCAAGCCCGTACACCTCGGGTATACTCGTCACCCCATACTCCTTCACAAGCATGTCTCCAAACGATCGACTCACACCCAACCCGGGCAAGCGCACCTCTGGCAGCCACACACGATCCCCCCCCACATCAATGCCGCCCTCCCATGCATCCACGCGAGCCCCCGCCGCTACCAATCGCTCCTTCTCATCCGGCCGAGACGGCTTCTGATCCACCGAGATCGCCACCGGCTCAAATTGCGCCCCATCCCCTTCTCCGGCACTCTCCCCGCCAAGCCGTCGCTGGGAGTTGCGCCCCACGAGGGCCCGCGAGTCACCAACATTGGCACAAAACAGACGCGCGCCCTTGATCAATACAAAGACGCCCGTACTGCCGCTCACCTGATAATCGACAGTCGTCTTGGGGCTTTCCAACTTGCGCTCCGCATACACGACAGCACGATGCAGACACACCGCCACCTCAGCGCCATCGAGACAGTCGTGCAAGCGACGCTCCAGGTAGGCCACCACGCGCTGGGCAATGAAGATGGAGCACTGGTGACCATGGCGACCGTGGCCGTCAAGCGCGGCAAAAAGACTATACTGGGAGCGCGGCCCCCACGGCACTAGGGCCACGAGACAGTCTTGATTGTGCTTGGCGGCGCGGATAGGCTCCCAGCCGGTGCGACTGCGAAAGCCGAGGTGGATGCGGACGGCAGCGTCATCGGGCTGTCGACGCACCTGGACGACGCGACGCTTGAGAGAGCGGAGGTTTTCATCATACTTGCCGTCGGGCTCCCTGAAGAGGGAGGAGAGACGAAAAAGGGGACCGTGTCGTGGAGGTGCAGCGGGCGTCGAAGCGATGGTGGAGGGTGGGGCGACCGTGGACGTTTCAGACGAGGAGGAAGCAAGTGGCGGAGGAGGAGTATACGCATCAGCTCCAGACTTTGCACGTCGCCAAGGTGGGCGACGGCGGCGGGTGGGATCTGGAGCAAACGGGTTGCGGGGGGGTTTGGAGCGGAAAATGGTG
>JAUKWC010045188.1:0-10670 GCA_032356245.1 Endocladia muricata | reverse complement strand
AGCCTCACACACTCCTCCATCCACCTACGCCCCCCCTCCCTCTCCACCTCCACCCCCACCCCCCTCCCCTGTGAAGCCCTCACCTCCTCCCTCCGCCTCTTTGGCGCCGTCCTGATCCGCGACCCGCGACTCCCTCCCGCCCTCTCCTCCTCCTTCCTTTCCCTCATGGAGCGCTACTTCTCGCAACCCCGCTCCCTCAAGCTCCGCGACGCCCGCCCGCAGCTCTTCTACCAGGTCGGCGTCACGCCCGACCACATTGAGCGCCCGCGCGACAATTCGGCCCGCGCCGCCCATCTCCAACCCCCGCACCTCCCCGTCAGCGACCCCAGAGCTCGGGCCACAGACCCTAAATGGCGTTTCTTCTGGCGCTGCGGCGAGCGCCCGCGCAGCACCCACTTTCCGCAGCTCAACGCCCCGCAGGTCGTGCCAGATGCGTTTCAAGGCGAGTGGAAGCAAGTCATGGATGCCTGGGGAAGCGCCTTGTTGCAGGCAACAGAGACCGTCGCGGAGATGTTGGCAGAGGGACTGGGACTGCACCGTGATGCCATCAGGGAGAAGCTGCACGGTGGTCCGCATCTGCTGGCACCGACGGGGACCGACATGGGCCTGTTTGAAGGGAAGGTGGGGACGACCGTTGCCGGGTATCATTATGATCTCAATGCGTTGACGTTGCACGGTCGTGCGCGGTATCCTGGGCTGTTCGTGTGGACGCGGGAGGGGCGGCGGGTGGCAGTCAAGGTACCGGAAGGTTGTCTACTGGTGCAGGCCGGTGCGCAAATCGAGCATTTGACTGGTGGGGAGATTCGGCGCGGGATGCATGAGGTGGTGGTGAGTGAGGAGGCGAGCGAGGCGGCGAGGAAGACGAGGGAATTGGGGGGGAGCATGTGGCGTGTGAGCTCGACGATGTTTGCGCATGTGCGGTCAGATGCGTCGCTAAAACCTTTAGGGGGGTTGGGGAAGGGGGGGGTGTACCCAGACATTCGCGCGGGGGAGCAGGTAGCCGAGGAGCTCAAGACGCTTGAGTTGGCGACGTGAGGGGAAGAGATCGACAATGGGATCGTTTTACACAGTGTTATTGCAGAAAGGGGCGCGGCTGGCCTCCGCTCATGTACAGATTGCAAGCGAAGCCTAGTTACGGCGCTTCATGATTGCGGAAGGATGTTGGGTTCGAGATGGAGGATGGCTAGGGACTTTCCGGGATGCACGAGAGCGTTATTGCGTTGCGTCTACGACTTCCATCTCGGCTTCTTGTTGTGGGTCTTGTTTGCCCTTGGTATTCTTCTCATCGACGCCGGGATCCTCGAGCGCTGCTTTGATTGAAACTGCAGATGGTATGCTCGGGTCTGGCGGCTCTTCTACAATAACCTCTGCAGCAGCTTCTGCAGCAGCTGCCGCGTTTCTGATCTGAGTGCGTACGTCGGTGACCAGAAGCGCGTCTAATTGCTCGAGTGTATCTGGCAAAATGTCCAAAGCCTTGCTTTGATACCCTTCCTGCCTTGCCAATGGGTTTCCCTCCAGGTAGACAGTTTCCAGCTCTGTACAATTCTGTAGCAGTTTGAGTTCCTCGAATGCTTCAAGCTTGTTCCCGTTGATCCAGAATTCCTTCAACTTTGTTAGATTCTCCAGATGCTCGATGTGCTGGATAAAATTTTCCCCGACGTCCAGAACGCGCAAATTGCTCAATCCCTGTACCCCGTCCATCGACCGAATGCCATTATGACTCAAATACAGCTCCTCCAGCTCGCTCAAATGCGCCACCCCCTCAATTTCCTCGATCCGATTGCTCTGTAAGCTCAGCCTTTTCAACCCTCTCAACGTCTCCAACCCCTCAATTCGCGTGAGCTTATTCCGCCCAAGCCACAGCCCCCGCAACCCGGTTAGCTCCTCCACCCCCTCGATCTTCCGTAGCCGGTTATCACCGAGCTCAAGCATTTCCAACCGCGGCATTGAATGCAACCTACCGACCTCCTTGATTTTGTTGCTGATCAGATACAACTCTTGCAACGCTCCCAGATTCTCGCAAGGAAACTCAGACAGCTCGCGCAGCTCGTTGAAGCTCAAATCGAGCCGCCTCAGCCGTGGATTCTCGCGAAACGATTCAGGGGGAATGTCCGTGATGCGATTCATGTAGAGGTCGAGGTCCTCAAGCTCAGCCAGGTGGTCGAGATTTTCCACGGTCGTGATTGTGTTCTGTTGGAGCACGAGCTCGCGCAGATGGGGACAGACCTCCAAATTCTCGATTTTAGAGAGGCGATTGTTGGTGAGGTAGAGACTGCGCAGATTAGGGGGAAGCTCGTAGCCGTTGCCGATGGAGCCGAGCGATTCGTTGGTCTTGTCGAGCCATGCTTCCTGCTCGCCATCGGGGGGATTGTTTTCGTCCATGGTGGGTGCTTGGAGCATTGATGAGTCCGGGAGGATGCGCAAGGGATGATGATGATCAAGAAACGAAGACAACGTTACTACCGACGACTTCGCGCAAGGGGGGGCAGAGCAAGTCGGGAGAGCGAGAGGGTGAACGGTGGGAGTCGGGATGGGGTTCGAATGTCTCTTGGGGCTGCGCGTGGAACCTCGTTGCCGAGCGGAAAGCCGCGTGATAGGTGCAAACCAACTGTCCACACACCAGCTCAAATTTTATCTCTATTTCATTCTGCTTCGAGTCCACCCTCCTGAATTGAATGCCCAGTCCAACCCGTCATCATTCTACGCCGCCGCCGATACTTCCCATCGATCCTCTCACTCTCGGTACCTTAAGCATCATCTCCACCATCCCCCATCTCACACACTCACCATCCCCACCCATTCCCCACTCCCACCTCCCAGCAATGGCAGGCCCAAAATCGGCGACGACCCCTCGCCGGCGTGCTAGTCCCAAGATGTCGCTGCGCACTCCCCCAAAGTCTGGCACTCGCCCCCCCCCCCCTCCTCTGCCTCGAACCCGCCCCTCCCCACCCCTGCGGACAAGTCGACTCCCACGCCACGTAAGCGCGTGCGCGCAGCAGAATTTGCCTCGCGTAAGTCATCGTCTCGCAAGCGGCGCCGCTCGCGCGGCGCAGAACAACAGGAGGGGGGGGCGCAGGGTGGGGAACAGGAGGTGGAGGATATGTTGCGTGGCGTGCGCGAGCTTGTGGAGGGAGGAGGAGGGGGAGGGTTGAAGGAGGCTGTGGACGCAGCAAGGAAGGCATACGAGGAAGGAGTAGGGGGGAGCGAAGAGGACGAAGAGAAAGTGGAAGAGAATGGGGAGGAGAATGGGGAGGTAGCGTTTGTGACCCCGCGAAAGATTCGCAATGAGAAGGGGACCGGTTCGAAGAAGGTGAAGAGTTCAGGGAAGAAGAGGGCGGGTGGAAAAAGTGCCAGTGCACACAAAGCAGATATCGAGGCGCTCAAGAGGGATGATCCGGAGTTTTACAAGTTTCTAGAGGATAATGATACGGAGCTGCTGGATTTCGATGATAGTGATTTGGGAGAGGGGGTTCAGGAACATCTGCGTAGAGCTGACAGTGAGGAGTCAGAGGATCTTTCCTTAGAGTCTGAGGAAGAAGAGCCCAGCGCCAAGATCGCGATTGCAGAAGCAGTGACCAAACAGGAGAATGACGATGACCCAAGCGAATCTGAAGAGCATTCCGTTGCGAGCGGTGAGGGTGCTATCAATGACGTCAGAAACGCAGCAAGTGCTTCCTCACCAGATGTTGCAGCGGAGGCGAAGATACAGATCGCAGGGGCTGAAAGCAAGACAACCTTGAAAGCAGTGGACGAAATTGACAATGAGCGCGGCTATAGTGACGAGGAAGACAGCGAAGATGGCACAGATGAAGAGATGGCTGAGGCAGAAGCAGCCGCAGAGGCCGGGTTAGGCATGGACTCCGAAGATGCAAGTGTTACCTCGGGTGACGAGGAAGACGCATCTGGTGATTCTGAAATATCAGCAGATCACGATGCTGAGGAGAAAGGCGACAAGTTGCTGAGAACTGAGAAGATGATCATTGTAGACACGGCCTACCTGAGAAATATAAAGGAACAGTTGAAGGCAAGCCGATCATGTTTGAAGGCCGCAAAAGATTTACTTCGATTGTTCCGCGCTGGCAAAGAAATCCTACCGGACCAAGGTTCCACACTCTCGAAAAAGGCTAAAATGGACAAGAAGAAAACTCGTGAAGCAGCCCAGGAAAATGAAATAGCTCGGAAAGAGCTGGGAGAATTGGAACAAGACGAGTTTGCTGATGACGGCAGCTTCACATCTGGTAAAGTCAGATTTGTGTCTGCTAAAGCTTATCAACAAGCTATGAATCTTGCTATTGTAGGAGTTCAGGATGCTCTTGATCGCATGCTGGGGAAACCCGAGTCGAAAAAGGGTGTCTCTGAAGCGCACCTCTCCAAATGGGACCCTTCTGAAAGTGGGAGATGGGTTAATCTGCAACCAGTATTCCGTTCGTATGTCTTTCATATGGTCTCTTTATGTGATTCTACTACAGACCCAGAAACGCTTCGCTTCCTAATGAAACGCCTGGAAAGATTTGTTCCATACACAAAAGATAACAAAGTGTTGCTCAAGAAGGCTGTCCGAATCGGTATTAAGATTTGGTCTTCGGATGCACTCCTTGTCAGTGAGGCAAGTCGGCTCCGAGCATACCTTCTGCTTAGCAAGCTCGCCCACGGGGACGGAAACGCCGAGACTGTTCTCCGAAGCTGTTGCAGTGCGTTCACCTCGAAGATTGCTACTGTTTGCAACCCGAAAACTCTCCCTCGTATCCACTTCGCCACGATTTGCATCGTTGAGCTTTTTGGAATCAACATGGGTGCCTCATACACTACCGCCTTTGCCAATTTGCGAGAGATGGCCGTGTCTTTACGCGCTGTTCTCGTGTCGAAGGGTGACAAAGGTGAGGTAGAGCGCATTCATAATTGGTCCTTCATCAACCAGCTTCGTCTTTGGTCCAAGGTACTAGGCAAGTACGGCTCAGAGGATGAACTAAAAGCACTCATCTATCCTTACGTTCAGATTGCGCTTGGGGTCATGCGCGTACACGCGACTCCCAGAACATACCCGCTCCGTCTTCACGTGGCATCATATCTATCTGATCTGGTTGCGGATACTGGTGTTTTTATCCCGCTTTCCCCTCATCTATTGGCGCTCCTCCGGTGCAGTGAGCTCCGTAAGAAACCTTTGCATGGAAGCACCAAAGCTTTGGAGTGGAGGAGTATTCTAAGAGTATCAAATGATGCGATCAAGACGAAACCGTTCTTGACGGGAGTAGTTGAAGGGGTGGTTCTACAACTAGCAAAGTTTTTCGCAATCGTTTCGAAACATGTTTCGTTCCCTGAGCTTTCGTACATCGCCGAAACTACGCTTCGAAAGTTTGCGAAAGGACTCATGGTTGGTGAGTGGAAAACGAAAATCATGGCCCTTGCTGAAAAGTTGAGGCAGACCTCGGATATCATTGTGGCTGCTAGAGCAAAGGCAGACTTTTCACCACACGGCGCCGTAAGCGTGGAGGGGATGCTCGCCGACGTCCCCGGGCTCGACCCTAACATAAGGATGCCGATTCAGCGCTTCTACGAGGTGGAGTGTGCCCGTGTGTCTAAGGATGAGAAACTGCGAGATGAGAAGATTAGCGCGTCGCGAAAAGACGGAGAGGTAGGGGAGCCTGATGAGGAAGGTTCTAGTGTGGACACAGAGGCTGTTCCGACACCAAAGCCGAAACGCAAAGAAAAGAAGATTGTACAGAAACCGCCCCTGTCAATTGCAACTACTATTGATGGGGAAGAAGAGGATGTCGTCGAAGACTTGGATGTGAATTCTGATTGCAGCTCTGATGACGAGTAGGTTTTGTGTTTGTGCGCCTCGTCTAGGTAGGGTATTCAATAAAAGTCGACATTCCGCGCTTCGTATGTGGCTAAAAGCAAGTTTTCAGACGTGCACGCAGCATTGAGTGCAGGGAAGATTGACGAAACCAGATGCGTAACACGCTTGCTCCGAATATGCAGTGGGAGGCTTTCTAAAGGAGTTGGCCTAGTTTGATTCAATCCCGCATCAATAGTTAAAAAAGCTGATGACCATTTCGATGCAACTGTCTAGTCGAGAGGCGATGTCTCGCTGCTGCCAATACTGTATCGTTAAATAATCCTCACACGTATCTTTCTACTGGATCCCCCATGTGTGACTCATGGGCCATGCGCGAGTACTTTGCAACGATGCGACAGGGCGTGAGCAAAGATACGCAACAGCCGCCTGTTCAATTTACAACCAGTAGTAACCATTCCGCGCCCCCCTCCACTCGTGTAAGATTCTACGCCCCTTGGAAAAACGTTACAGTTCCTACATACAGGATTTCCACAATCGTGAGACGAAGCACGGATACTTTTCGAGCATTCGCCCAACTGCAGAGAAACTGTTCCCGGATGTAGCATATAACCTATGCCTCCTGATTGAGGAAGACGCTGTCGATCTCACTATCTCCAGGGTCGGTGATGCACATCGCGCTCGTCCTAAAGTACCGCCCGCATGCCGTACCTGTCCAAGAAAGAGTAGAAACGCGCACAGACACTACAATGGTCAGCTTGCATGCCTCAAACCCTCCATAAAAACACAACCGCCGCCTGCAACAGCCCCACAAGGCCCCACGAGTCACCCCTATCTACTGTTTTCAGTCTGCACCCCGCCGCATCGCCCACCCTCCACCTCGCGCACTACCGCTCAAACCAAACCCGCATGGTTGCTCCGCGCACGTACCGAGATCGATGTTGTTTCCCTGAAAATGGTGCACTTGACACTTTGCGAGCATAGCATAGTACTCGAGCTCCGACTTTTTCAGGGGCGAGGTGTTGGAGGCGATGAGAATGAGCTTGGCCTTGCCCGAGCGCAGCGTCTTCACGGTGGACTTGAAGCCGAGCGTATACTTGCCCGACTTCATGACGAGCGCGAGGCGCGCATTGACATTCTCGGTCGTCTTCTTCTTGCTCTTGACCATCGTGAAGGGAGGGGGGACTGCCTGCCAATGGGGGCTCTAATGGGAGAAAGGTGCAGTCGACGGGTGAGGGCGGGGTGGTGATCGGGGGCGGAAGGTAGAGAATGGGGTGCGGGGGTAAGGAAGAGCAAGGGAGAAGTGCGGACGTGTGAGGATGTAGATCCAGGGGGGGCAACAAACCGGTCGGGGGGGGGGTTACCGTCGGCGTGCAATACACAGCGACCCTGCAGTACACGTGGCTTGTATGAGAAGCGTTGCGGGGGGACATGGCCAATTAATCGCAGTGATCGCTGTCTCTTGCAATACATTACATCCGCACAGTCAGAATTGACCAACACGAAACAGACCTGATTGCAATTACTTCCCTCCTCCCCACCCTCCGACTAAATTTGCCTCCATTCACTTTTCGCCCCCCTACAGCACTCCAGTACCAGAACAGTCGCACCATCCATCCACCCCTCACTCTCCTTTCCGCCTTCATCCCCCCAAACCACCCCTCCACCTACACCAGATTGCTTGTCCCTCTCCCCCATCCCTTCACACCGAACACCCTGCCGCACCCCTATTCTGCTCCTTCTTCCCGATCGCTCTCACACATTCCTGCTCTCCCACCCTCCTCCCTCCTCCCGCACGCTCTTGCTCCGACTCGCGATGTTTTCTCGTGAGCATCAGGCGTGGCGGCAGCACCCGTGGATGCGGCAGAGCCACAACGTCAAGACGATTTTCCCCGGGCTCGGCACGGCTGTGTTGCTATTTGGGACGTATATGTTTGTGGAGGAGTTCCTGGTGCGATGGAATCGCGCGCCGGCGCACGCGGCGGTCAAAGCAAAAGTCGAGGCAGTTGTGGCCAATGAGTAACAAGGAAGAAAAGGGATTTGGGAGGAGGGTGAGAGGAGTTGGCGTTGGCGTGGCAGTGAGGGGATGGAAGCGCTAGTGGTAGAGTGGGTTTGTGTGTATAAGACGGGAGTGGGCAGGAAGAGGAGTGTGATTGCGGGTTGGAGTGGTGTTGCGGGTTTTTGTTTTTGTGTGATGCGTATGATCTTCGGTGTGCAGAAGGTTGTGTGTCGGTTTTACATTGCTCGGTAGCAAACATATAGAGCGACTGCATGACTGCACGACGTGACGACTAGTTGCGAAAAAAAAAAAATGCCGTACGTCAATCGATCGACATGGATTGCTTCAGGGTAGCCTCCCCTGTTTATACATATATTGCCCAGTCCCTAACCCCCCCGCCCCCCCCCTCTCCCCTGTCCCTGCCCCTCTACCACATTCCCCTTCTCGTTGCCCTTTTCACGCCGTGACTCTTGATGTGGCTGTGAGTATTGGCGACGGCTCCGTTTCCATAGTATTCATGCGACTGCCCTCTACTGATGGCGGCGAGAGCGGGCTCTCACTTCGAAAGTCGTCCCCCCCCGAGGCCCGACTCAGCGAGAATGAGCTTGTATTCAACTCTGCCCGTTCCACATCGGGGGCCACCAAGTGGGCCCCCACGACCAGCTCGTCCTTTGCGCTGTTGTACAATGCCGCCTCGGCCGAGTGCAACCGGTTGCGCCGGATATGCCGTCGAAAGCCCATTGCCTGCCCGTGCGACCGAAACGTCCTTCCCACGCATACCTTGCGTTCCATCCCATACTCCTCGGTTGTCGATACCACAAACAACCCAAAATCCACCCGCGCCTCCACCTTGTGCGACCCGCCCAGCTCCGACTCGCAGCACAGGTAGATCGAGATGTAGTCTGTCTCCTCCTGCACAGGCATCTCCGCGCCCGCCCCCTCGCCCATTCCCCCCTCCAGCGTGTTCCCTACGTATAGCGGATCCGCTTGCAAAGGTGAGTGGTATGCCCGGTTGTCAGGCGTGTACGCGGCGGACGGGTCACGTGCGGCACGCGTGGGGTCCGCAGAGTAAGGGTCGACCCACATGGACCACTTGTGGTTGAGAAAGCTGCGCGACTCGGAGATGAACCGCCGCCGGCAATGCGACCACCGCGGAATCACCACCGTGAACAGCAGCGAGAACGCGCTGCGCGGCCGGAACCGCACAGACTTGTACCACCGCAACGGAAACAGACCTTCAAACAAGACTGTGCGGTCCTCTCGTCGGTTGTAGTCCACCTCTGTCTCCTCTTCCTCCTCTCCCAGCCCCGCCTTCCCCACCACCGCCTCCTCCCCCTCCTCCCCCTCCTTCCCCTGTCGCGATGTCTCTGCAACACACCCCGCCGCTGCTGCTGCTGCTGCTGCTGCTGCCCCTGCTGCTGCCGCCGCCGCCGCAGTTTTCGTTGCTTTGCTCGCGGTGGCATTGCCGCTACGAGCGCCAGACTTTGTTGCGGGTGGCCATGCGGAGAGTCGCGAGCGATGCGGCAGAAGCTCCGTGTCGGTGACGCCCATGGGGCTGAAGGCGAGCTTCTTTCCAAAGGCGGCGCCGTCATTGGAGCGCACCTTGCGCTCGATGGATTTGATGCGGGGCCCATGCACAATGCGCACCTCTGTGCGACGAATGAGGGCCTCCAGGAGGAGTTGGTAAAACTCGTTGTGCCCCCCAAAGTAGGGACTCCTGCACACACGCAGCAAGATACGGTCCGAGATGGTTGGAAGGCGCACGAGACGTAGCAGATGCAGGGCATGCTCTGCACGGGCGTCCACGTCGTAGGCGAGCCAGCGCTCCAGGGCTTGGAAGACGTCGTCCTCCGAGTGCACCATGAGGTCGTGGATGCGTAGGACGCGGGCAATTGTCTGGGGGCAGGTGTGTAGAAACTCTGGGGTGCGTGCCACGACGACGAAATTGTCCTTGACGACGTTGCGACAGCGCAGCTGCACGGCATCCAGCGCATACTTGTCGGCCATGCCCCAATGATAAAACAGATTTGCCACGGTGACACTCTCCACAATGCGGACCTGCACGGCGTCCAGCGGGGCCAACACGGCATAGGCAATGCACAAGCCCAGGGCACTCCACAATGCCGGGGCCGGAAGCTTGGCCACGGCATCCGGCCTCCCGTACACGGCCTGCAGGACGGCGTACAAGGCGTCATAGTCGGCGTGGGCAAGGGTGAGAAGGGCGGCGGTGGGGTCTGCGGCCAGCGAGGCACGCAGCACGGGCGACGCGGCGGCCAGAACAAAGCGGTGGGCGGACAAGGTGCGACCCGGGGAGCGCGCAGGGACAAGGGTGATGTCGCGGAGATGGGCCAGAGAGGGGTCCAGTAGACGCGGCAGGGTGCCGGCCACAACACGCGGCGGCATGGCAGCAAGCGCACGCGCGCGCTGCTGGGAGCACAGAGAGACAGACACAAGCCGAGACAAGCCGCGACAGAGACAAAAAGAGAGAAAGAGAGAAAGAGAGAAAGAGAGAAAGACTTGGAATGTGTGTTTTCTGTTTGTTTTGGTGAGGGTAGCAAGGAGAAGAAAAAAACAAAGGCGGGCGAGCGTGAGCGATAGGATAAGCACCTTGTGGACGGAATGAACGGAATGGGGGGGGGAGGAGGAGGAAGAGGAGGAACGCGGGGAGAGGAACGAGGAACGAGGAAAGAAGAAAGAGGAAAGAAGAAAGAGGAAAGATGAAAGAAGAAAGAAGAACGAAGAACGAAGAACGAAGAAAGAGGAAAGAAGAAAGAGGAAAGAAGAAAAAAGGGAGGAGCCGTTAGGAGAGCTGGCAAGGGGATGATGATGGGATCGGATATGGGGGGCGGTGGTAGAGAGCGCGAAAGAGCGTCG
>JAUKWC010045177.1:0-10671 GCA_032356245.1 Endocladia muricata | reverse complement strand
TGCGGTCGTGAAGGCTCATTTCGCTCATTCTCACAGTTTACGCGCAAAGCGTTAAACGTCGAGGAGAGATCGAGCATCGGAGCAGACAAGAGCACCCCGGTATCATAGGCCAAGGAAGACCGTGTTTGCGGCGGACAGGTCGGGCCGGGTGGTGTGCATTTAACACTATGATCAATTGTGTTAAATGCAGATTTATAGTAAAGTTATTTCTCATTTTTAGGGAGCTTTGCTCTCAAAGATTTTATGTTATTAAATTTTCGCATACTAGTTTTTTTCTTATTTCTAATATCTTGAATTTTTGCACGTGAAGGAGAATATAGTTTTGAATAAACATCGACAATATCATCTTCAAGATCTTTCTCAATAACTTTCGTAAAAGATCCTAATCTATATACATCAGCTGCCTTACTAAGCATAGCACGTTGAAAATAACTATCGCCTTTCACCTTATCAATAAATTTTTTAGGTTCTTTCCACCAAGATGTTAACTTTAAATCTATGCATAAAGAGCTACGAAGAAACGCGGTAACATTTGGTTCGTTTTTCTCTTGTGAAGTTACCCGAACAAGTTGTCGTTCAAGCTTTTCAGTACCTATAAGGACATGAACTAAACGACTAATTTCTTTTGGTATTCCTATAGCAAGTCTTCGAGCGACTTCATCATGAGAGAACTCTCGAGGATATAATACTATATAGCTTAAACCGTTGATTGACATTCTTCGGTTTTTAACCAAACTTGGAATGGAAAGAAATGATCCGACAATTGTTGAGGACCAACTTTTCAATACACATGACAAGTGATAACGCTTTTCAGTATCTTCTATCAATTCAGTATTTTTAACTAAATTCGTGTACATGAAAAGCGATAATATATATTTTGCTGGGAGACTAGAAGCAATTGGCCTAAATACTTCTTGTCTACCTTCAGCATCTCTTGGCAACTCTGTATCGAGTACTTCGTCTCGTTCAGCAGCAGTAAGAGGAACCTCTTGCATTTGATTCGCTAATTCCTCAGCAAACTTTTCACTTCCTTCAAGAGAAGTCGGCAGTTTTTGAAAAAGTTTATCATCAAGTATTCTATCGAATGCAGCTCCAAAAACGTTTTTATAATTTTCAAGATGGCGTTCCGAAATCAAACGAAGAAGATCTAAATCATTACGTTCTAAGCCAGAATAATATTCAATTTCGTTTAAGTAACTTAAATAACGATCTTCATGAAGAATCCATGATTTAAAATCACTATTCTCTCTCATGCTAGTAGCAATAAAGAATTCTAAAAAGGCGCGGAAACGAAAAGATATTTGATTATCTTCTTTTCGCAAAAATATTTTTGATACAATATTATTGTCTATAATATCCTGACTACCAAAATTCAAACCTAAATCCGCAAGATAACTTACAGTTAATGAAAATAGATCATCATATTCTAAAACGTAAGAATCATTACGACACATATACTGTGCAACATGGCCAAGATAATGAACTTGATTTCTGAAATCAAACCTCTTACGTTCTATTTCTTTTAGCGATCTCTTTTTAAGAAGAGTCTCTATAAATCTTTCTATTAAAGTTGGTCTATTTATAGGTGAAAAGCTATTGTCTTGAATTAGGATATCCATTAATAGAGAGCTATTTATAGGTGTCGCTGGAACATTTATAGCTTTTAATTCAGAGACCACTCGATCCAACAGCTCATCGCTAGATCCACTATTACTATCGATTTTCTTTGCTAGCTCTCTTAAATCAGTACGACGGAACTGATGCAGTCTGACTCTGTTAAAATGTGCCCCCAGATTTGCGCTTGCACTAATTGCATCGTGATGTCTCATTGTAGTTGTCGAAAAAATAAATTTATTGTTTTTATTATTCTCAACAAACGATTTCAATTCAGACAACCGAACTTTATCGTTAAGCACTATATCGTCAACTATTATTGTAAACGAACCCGACAGTAATAGTTCCGGTATTGTACAATTCTCAGGCAATCCGGGCAACCAATCTCTAATTGCTTTTTCCACCCTTCGAGTTCCTGGACGAAATGAATTGAACTTTAAGAATACTGGAATATTGTGAAAATCTAGGGACTCTTTTTTATTTTCTTGTGCTTTTCGAGCACAAATTTCTTGTAGCAATGTGGTTTTTCCATGCTCAGGATAAGACTCTATCAAATAATTCGAAGCAGAAAAAACAATTTCATTAAGCTCAATAACAATTTCTATCTCAGGCTGATCTAAATCTTCATCATCATTTTTAGGAGGAACGATTAGAGAAAGAGGAGGGGACACATACAAATCAGGCAATGGCTTATCTAGAATTCCATCGGAAAATTTGTCTTTGATAATAGGTAGGAGGTTATTATAAACCCAACTTCCAATCTCTTTCTTTCTTTTTGGATCAAGTAATCTAGTGAAATATTCTTCAGCATCTATTGAAGAATAAACAATGCCGTGATTATCATTCACATTGATAGCAGTATCAAAGGTTTGACGTCTATCGTAATAAGATCGCCAAACAAGTTCGGTATGTTTAGTTTGACTGTTAAGCCGTATAAGTGAATACCCCATATAGCGATCATCACGCCAAGTATATAACGCCCCAGATTGATTATATATTGCTGATGTGGAACCATTTGAAGAAATAAACGGTCTTGGATCATGCACATGGCCATACAACAAAAGATCAGCTTTTTTCTCTAAAATACCTCGGAAAGTCGAACCGGCATCTTCGGTATGCCACTCAATAGGATGGTGGAAGTTACAAATCGTATATCGATTTTCGGGGACGAGTTGTATTGCTTTATGTATTGCGGCTTCTGGCACAGCTAGTCGCTGCAAATCAACGATATCGTTTAAGCCAGCCCAACCTAACCATGCAGTATTTATGTTCAATATAGACACATTAAGATGTTCAATATCGTATACTGATATTATTCGATCGCGATACAATTCTTTATCGGCATCAAAGAAATCTTCAAATTCAAAATACTTATTTAATTTATTTTGAGCAATATCTCCAGCACGTCCATCAATATATGCTTTATTCAAGCTGTCACGAGATAAAGCTATATCATCATGGTCTATTGGAAGTAACTCTTTACTTATACTGGAACGTTCAAGGTCATGGTTTCCAGGAGACATGTATAATTGTGAATGGCTACAGTTCGCTACTCGGAGAAGCTCTTCTATAAAATTATCATACAAGCTATCGTATACTCGTTCATCATCAGCTGAATGCACCAGATCCCCGGAAAATACTATTATATCTGGAGGACCAACTTTTTCGTTTTGAGACTTTAAATCCTCTAAGAGGGACTCAAGAACAATTTTTTGATCGTATGATCGTGATATTTTATAGTGCAAATCACTTATATGGAGAATATTTATCGCATTTTTATCTTCCAAAACTAATACCTACTTATCATTATCAACAGCTTTTCGCATTTCACTTGAAAACTAAGTAAGTGTTTTTTAACTTTAGTCAAACGAAATCACAATATATATGAAGTTGAGGCCAACAAGAGTCCAGATAGTATGTTAGAAGCGGAGGCTTGTGTGGCACAAAACAACCGCCCCCCCCCACCCCAACATAGATGTCGATAAGATCCTCCGCAGCTTTCGAAGAATGCTCGACACAATATCTTCGCACTAGACTTGACCCGCAAATCGCGTGAGCGATATTGCAATTAATATTAGCTTGTGCTAATTATAGGTATGGAACGCGCATGGGCGATAGAGCTGCACCCTGATGTGCGAAACGAGATCGCAGCTTTGCCGAATGCCGTTCGCAAAGGCCTAGGTATCGCCCTGCTATCGGTTGAGATCGAAGGCCCGGACCTTGGACGCCCGACCGTGGACACCTTGAAGGGATCACGACACGCGAACATGAAGGAACTGCGGTTCGATGCTGACGGGGGCGTATGGCGGTTTGCCTTCGCGTTCGACCCGGCCCGCCGTGCTGTCGTCCTCATCGGAGGAGACAAGCAGGGCGATAACCAGCGCCGGTTTTACAGTTGGCTTATCGACACAGCGGATACGCGCCTTGATGGACACTTGAAGGGGATGGAGCAATGAACGACTGGAAAGAGATTGTCGGGCATGATTTCGCGCCCGAGGACTGGACGGAAATGCAGCGTGAGGCTGAGCGCCTTGTGATGGAGTCTCGCACCCTCGCGGAAATCCGCCGGATGCAGGAAATCACCCAGGCCGATCTTGCCGCCATGCTAGGCATGACACAGAGCGCCGTTGCGCAGCTGGAAGCTCGGGGCGATACCAGAATCTCGACCCTGCGCACCGCTATCGAAAAAATGGGCGGATCGCTTCGCATCGTGGCCGAAATGCCAGGACAGGCCCCCATGCAGGTTTCCGGGTTCGAGTGACCGCGCGAGAGCAGGCGCTTCAACGATTTGCAAACACTCCTGCCACGGTGACAACCGCGTCTTGTAGCCATTCAAGCAGAGCGTACAGCTTTGTAATTATTTGCTAATTATGTTTATGCTAACTATTTTTTAGTTTTTAATAATCAGCAATTTAGTATTTGCTGATTATTAATGCATGACATTGTGTCTTCGAAACAACTGGTTAAGGGGAGAGTTTGCGCTATTTAGTCCGTTACTTTTCGTCCAGTTCAGCCTGTAACTCGTCGATGTGATGCTGGATCATTTCGCGCAGAACGCCGGACGCAGAGATACGACCCTGACCCTTCTGTCCGGCATGACGCGCGGTCATCGCCCGTTCCATCGCGACCCGTGCCAGCAGTTCGATTTGCCGCGTCGGGAGGTGATAGGATTGCGTCGAATGGGGTTCATCGGCGGGGGCAATGCCCTTCGCAGATGATACCGCCTTCACGGGCTTGCCCGCGATGGCATCGACCGCCGCCGCCGCCTTGTCCGCATCCAGATTATTCCGCAGCGATGGACGCTTTGCCATGCTCAGTCCCCTTTTGTCGCCAGTCGCCACAACACCGCCGCGACCGCTTTGATTTCCGATGATCCTGCCGACGATGCGGCATAGGCCGCGACCGTCTGGCCAGCCGTGAAGGCATCTACATGCGCAATGCGTTGCGCGACCGCAGGCGCGACCGCTTCTCCGAAGTCGTGCAACACCGCCTCGATTTCAGACCCTGCCGCCGTGCGCCTGTCTACCTTGGACGGGATCAGCACTGCCCGAGGCTTCGCAGACTGGCGAGCTTCGCGCGCCCGCTTCACCAGATCGACCGCCCGAGTCGTTGCCCGAAGATCAGCGCCCGAAGGTGTGACAGGAATGGCCGCTACATCAGATACCGCCATTGCTGCCGCCGTAGCATCACCCAGCATCGGAGGTAGATCGATCACCAGCGCGTCAGCTTCGATTGCCAGAGCTGCGTTGATCCAGCTGCGCGCTCCGTCCTCGACCGGAAGAGCGACGACCTCGAAAGGCAGGCGTCCCGCCATAGCCCATTCCGCCGCCGTGCCTTGCGGGTCCGCGTCGATCAGCACGACCGACCGCCGAGCCGATGCTAGGGCACCCGCTACGTTAATCGCCAGCGTCGTCTTGCCGACGCCTCCTTTCAGATTTGCGAAACTGATAATCGGCAAAACCACACCCCGCTATTCACAATCAGCAATGCACTAATCGGCTATCCACGACAACAGAAACCCCCAGCCCGAAAGCTGAGGGTTAATTACGAATTGCTAATTATTGATAGCTGATTATTAGAAGGCTATTGCCTGTAACTTCATAGGCCTAGCCAAGACCATGGGAGCCACTTCATCGTTTGGCTCCCCTGTCATGTTTAGACCACCGCCACAGCAACAAGGCCAGGTCGGAACCACAGAGCGACAGGAACAGGGCGAGCGGACGCCCTGCCCCCGATGCCAGCGCTGCTACGAACAGAGCTGCGATAGATGCCAGCGCGCACCGAAACTCGAATGGTGTCATGCGGCCCCCGCAATCAGGCGGGTGCCTTTCCAATGCGCCACCCCTGCCGCCGCCAGATCGTTTCGAAGGGCTGCACCCGTCTTGCGATTTCCGCCGACCAGCTTTTCGACACGATCAAAACTGATCGCCGCACCTGCCGGAATGTCACCCTTTCCGAGAGCGGCTTTCATCCGCGCCAGCTTTTTCGAGTAGTTCGCCTGACGCTTGTTGTCGGGGGTCCGATCTTCCGGCGCAGATGGCCGAGGTTTGCGCGGGGCGAACATGGGGCGAGGTTCCTCGACCTTGATAGGATCACGCAGGACCGGCCCTTGGATCGTATCGTTTTCCTGTGTCGCGCTGGACGCCATCACCTTGGCGCGTGCCGTTGGTGCAGGTTCGAAGGCATCTTCGCTCTCGACCACTTCGCCGGTATCGCCACCCTCCTCCTTCGCTTTTCTCTTACGCGCCATATCCGCCATGGCTTCCATGAGATACCGGCCCGTCAGGAACGACAGGTAGATGCGAACAGCTTCCATCAGAATCACGGAGAAGATCGAGAACCGGAAAGCGAAATCCGCCGTATCCAAACCGAACCATCCGGCCACGGTGCCGACGACGGTAGCGAGAGACGACCCGCCGCCCTCTTCCTTCGCCTTGTCAAAGGCCCGCTGCGCTGCCTGCAATTCCCCCGAGGCGCTATCGATGCCCTGCACATACGGACGCGCCGGGCCTTGGCTATGCGTTGAATTGAGCGACCACGGATCACCGCCGCGCATGTCCTCCTGATAGACCGACCAGCTTCGCTCCGCCCGCCGCTTGGATTCGCTCGCATCCTCGACGCGCTTTTTCGCCATCTGATATTCTTCGCTCGACCGAATGCTTTCCTGCACCCCGCCCTCTACGTTGAACGCAATGTGCATGGCGCTCGTCAGCACCGAGAATGACATGAGGCCCGCGAGGATTACCCAGCCGAAGAACTTCATCCATCCGGTCGTCATCGCCATGCGAACGGCAATCACCTGCGCGCCCAGGATCAAGCCGAACGCGGTTGCGCCGATGGCCCATTGATCTTTCGTCAGGCTACCGTTTTCGCCATAGATGCCCGCACCACTCGATGCCTCGCCCGATAGCGTCATCAACGCCCATGTGCCCTGATAGGCATTCACAATCAGGAACACGACGCCAAGCGCCGCTCCACACATGCGCAATATCTGGATGCCGGTAATCTGGCGATTCACATCGCCTTCGTCCGCCTTCTGCATCCGGTCGTACATCTTCTCTTTCGCGTCATCGGAAAGGTGATAGCCACCCTGCCCGTCCGCCGTCATAGTCGCGTCGCTCATGATTCCAGCTCCATTCTGGTTTGTGAGAAGTCGCGTCGTGGGTGTTTTCAAGCCACCCCGGCGCGGCGTTCATGTATCTTTTCGTCGTGTCCTTTGCCCTTTCTGGACGTGTAACCTTCGCCGCAGATCATGTGACCTTTGCCCCGGAAACAGGGGAGAATTGCCCCATGGGGCAATGCGACAGGTTCACCGTACATCGTGACAACGTACTTTTATCACAGTCAGCATTTTTACAAACATGAATTATTGAATGCTGAATTACTTATTTCATAAGTAACAGGGCAGGGCGCAGACGTCCGCTATCCATGCCGGTGCCTTGCCGATCATCGCTTCATTGAACCGTCACGGCTTATCGGCTTTATTTGTTCGTGAAGCATGTGAGGTGAGAAGGCCCTCCTCATGCGCCAGAGATGGCAAAGTAGTCCGGTCCCGCAAGGCATACGGACGAAGAGATGCGGGAGCGCGGTTCGCGAAAGCAGCCGCCTGAAAACCGGGGACCCCGCCGCGTGCTTTGATCGAATTCGCCTCGCCAATCGGCGGGGCGTTTTCATGTTCGGCGCTGGAGGTTGTGCAGCGTCCCGGCCCGTCGCCGCGTATCGATCTTCGACTGTGACACCGGGTAGACCGACGCGACGTGATAGCGCCCCGCATCGTCGCGCTCCAAGGCTACCGCGACCAGCAGCCCGCCACCCAGCACCGGCAACCGCGAGATCAGTTCGATCTTGCCCGGATTGCGGAAATCATCGCCCACGTAGAGCGGCCCCGTCACCACGCCGCCCACATGGGGCAGACACCGCGCGAAGTCGTCAGGATGCCGCCGCATGGCATGCTTCTGCGCCGGAATGGAAAACACCACGTCGCCCGGTTCCAACTCGGTACCCAACGTGTCGTTGATCGCATCCGCCGGGAGCGGTCCGAGAAGCAGCTCAATGGATTTCATCGGCACTCTATGCCCGGTTTCCGGTCACGCCACGAGCGGCACCCGGGCCATGATCGCATCCGCCCGCCAGCGCCGTGCAGCGCCGAGTTCGAGATTATCGCCCGTTGCCCCGTCCATTCCGGCCTCGATCAGCAGTCGTGCCCAGCGTACGGGGTCGCATTTGGTGCGCGCTTCCTCGATCTGCTCGACAGAGAGGCCGCGTTTGGGGGCAGGGGAGGGTGCAGGATCGCTCAGGAAGCCGCTTGGCCCTTTCTCGGCCACTTCTGCCCGTGCCAGAGGCGCAGAGGCTGGAGCGGGGTGATACGGTGCCGTCCGTTTCTTCCCCTTGGAATCCCGATTCACGCCCCGCGCAGGGGTTATAGTTCTTTTCGAAGAAGTTTTGGTGGTGCGCGTGTCACCTGGGGTGGTGACATTTTTGGTCGCCCACGAAATCAGACCCTTGAGGCGGTAGAGGTTGGAGGAATATCCGCCATCCTTGCGCTTCTGGGCGATGCGCTGGATCTCGCCTATCTTCTCCAGTTGGCGGAGGAGGCGCTGCACCTGCCGGGTGGATCGTCCGATCATGTCGGCCAGGTACTCGATCGAGGGCCAGCAGGTGCCGGTATTGGGGCCGTTCAGGCGCACCATGTCGCCGAGGATCATCAGGACATAGCCGCGCATCCCGCGCCGGGCATCGGCCCGTGCATGGTCGCGGAAATACTCGGATCGCATGAAGGGGGTCAGGGTCAGGGTCTTCGTCGTCATGTCGTTCGCCTCAATGTGAAGCGCAACGGTCCCCTTGCCCTTGTCGAAGGGCGGTGGAAGGGGTATATCTTGAGGTATCACTGCTCAAGATTGCCGTCGCACGGTTATCTGATTTGAAGCCCTCGATGTTTCCGCATCGGGGGTTTCGTTTTTTCTGGCTTGCGCTATCGCATCCGTAATTCCTCGATCATTTTCGTTTCTTCTGTTTCGCGTAGGTTCGGGGCGGCATGGATTGCGTGTCTGGTCCGAAAATCACGCCGTGTTCGTTTTCGCCTTCGGTGAAACGAACGCCAAGCGAGCAGTAGTAGCCTTTCAAGGCGTCCACCGTTTCCGGAAACGACATGCCTTCACCCTTCTCGAAATGCTTGATCGTGAAATCGGAGACACCGGATCCTTCAGCAGCTTCCTTCGCCGTGAGACGAAGGGCGTATCGTGCCGCTCTTGCCTGGATCGCATTCATGTCTTCGATGGTCCCGATGAACACCTGTCAGAAACGAGACGCGCCAGTACATCCGGCGCGCCTTGTTTCAAGTTATGGTGAAGGCTGAGGCGAAGCAATCCCTAAAATTTCGTTACGCGCGACGATGCTTCGCGCCGTGATGGCCCGACAGGAATCGGCTAGGTCACCGACGATCAGATACGATTTTTGAAGCATCCGATCTTCGTGTCAGGCCACTGGGTGCCGACGGCCTACGCAGGGATCTGGAAACGCAGAATCCGTCCCCGTGATTTTCGCGAACCAGGCCCCCGGCTATCTCGCATCCCTACGATGCCGGATGGCTGTTTCCGGTATCCCGACCGACGCATCAGGCATTGCCCACCACGGTCATTCACGGCGCGAGCAAGGCTCCCAGCAGGAGTCCCACAAGGAACGTTCCACCCAATGCGAACGGTGCCCACCTGCGGATCATGTCCAGCATGTTTTCCGCCGCTTCGCCGAGCCTTCTGGCGTCCTGTCTATCTCCCAAAAGTGCGTACTCGACTCTGGAGGAAAGTATCTCGGACAAGGCGTCGATCCGTGGATCGATGCTGGCCGATGCCCCGCTGGCGACACCATCCATGACGGCCTTTCTGAGAGCTGCGCCATTGATCTCGACATTTCGCTCTACGGGCTTTTTCGCTGCGGTCTGTTTCTGCAGTTTCGAAAGCGCGACCATGGCATCTTCGACACCATCGAAACGCTGGACGATGGTTCCGAGAAGTTCGAGCATGAGGACCGCGCGTTCGTCGGTCATGCCGCTGGTTTTATCGCTCATGGCCGATCACGCTTTTGCTGCTCGTAGTATGACAAAACACGCTCCGGAGAGGAGGAGGGTTCGCCATCGGATGCGGACTGATTTCCACTATCCGAATTTCTCATATTCGATGATCCTGCATCCGTGGAATCCGCTCTTTGTCTTTCGTTATTTTTGGAATCAGCTACACCGGATTTTTCATCATCATCACCAGCCGAAACGTCCCATTGCTCGAACACTTTCTTGTCCTGGTCGCGCGGCAGTTTCTCGATCAGGCGCGTGACGAATCCGGCCACCTTCTCATCCCGCGATGCCATGTCGATCAACGCCCCGCCGAGGATGATCTTGCGCCGGGTATCGAGCTTGCGGGCGGCAGCGGTATGGCGTGCCCTCACCTTGTCGTATCGGGCTTTCGCCTGTGCCCTGATCGTCTCGTATTCTTCCTTCGCTTTTGCCAATTCCTGTTCCGGTGTCAGCGCCATTCTCGTATCCCCGTTTCCACAACTCGATTTCCA
>JAUKWC010045166.1:0-10674 GCA_032356245.1 Endocladia muricata | reverse complement strand
CTCCGCAACGCCGCACGCGCCCCGGACGCAATTGCGCCCGACGCCAGCGACAACCCGGCCACGCCATGCTGCATCATCACGCCCGTCACCCGCGCCGCACTCTCCTCCCCAAGCACCCCCCCCGCCGCCAGCGCCACGACCCCCCCCACCGACTCACTCACGTCACGCCCCCAATTGTACCGCGCCACGGCCACCAACAGCCGGTCCAGCGATGCCGCGCTCAGGCGCGGCACAATATCAAACCCGGCCACCACCGTCACCAGCGCCATCTCGCGCGTGCGCCGCGCCACCGCCTCCGACACAAACGGCGGCGGCGCAAAGGCATACCCGCGTGCCTCCCCAAACACCCCCTCGCCCTCACCGCCCGCCTCCTCCCTCACCCCCCCCCCCCCCGCCCCCGCCACAGCCCCTCCCAGCGAAGGCCCCACCCCGGCCACCCCCCCCCGCGGCTGCCACTGTCGCACAGCCGCGTCAAGCGGGGCGCGGAGCAAGCGCAGCAGATTTGTAGCCGAGCGCACAACGCCACGATGCCCGTAGCCTCCCAGAAAGGGCTCTGCCTCGGCGCTGAGATTGGTGACGAGATCGCCCGGCTCCTTGGAGCCGCGCACAACGACCACGATACGATCGTGGCGCGGGTCGCGCGCAATGAAATAGCCTGGACGCCACTTGTGGGCCGAGGCGCTTGCATGCAGGGACGGGGGTGCTCCCACGCAGGCCAGACGTGCCGTGCGTTCGTGGTCATTGGAGGCGTAGGCGGCATCGGCAAAGACGAGATAGTAGGCAAGGTCGGCAAGGTCTGGCGGGGGCGCGTCGCGCAGGAGAGCCGGACTGGAGGCGGCGGGACACGACGGGAGCGGGGGCAAGGGGGACAAGCACGGGTGGTCGGGGGTGGGAAGGGACGAGGTGGAGTGGGAGGGGTGCGGGTTTGGCGGGCGGTCGCGGTCGCGGCGGGCAATGTAGAGACGGAGGGCAAGGACGAGCTCGGGGAGGGAGGGGAGGTCGCCGGCGGTGCGCAGGGCGAGACGGTTGCGGGCGGCGTGCAGTTGGCGGGCGAGTGCAAAGAGGAAGGAGGTGTCTAGAAGAGGGGAGAAACCGGGCGGAGGAGGGGGAGAAGTGGAGGGGATGGCGGTGGAGGCTGAAGGCGGTATGGGAACGGACATGGTAGGAGTAGTACGAGTATGAGTAGGAGTAGGAGAAGGAGTAGGAGTAGGAGTAGGAGTAGGAGTAGGAGTAGTAGTGGTAGTAGTTGTAGTCGTAGTGGAAGGAAGGGTAAAAGGAGGCTTGGAGGGCTTTTTGAAGTGAAGAGGGGTTGCGAAAAGGAGGACGGTAGGCGGTAAGGTTGCAGAGAATGTGAAGGTTTCAAAGTAAGTTCCGATGAGTAAGGAAGCCGTGAGTGATGCAGAAAGGAGGACAAAGGTGATGAGGGGGGGGGGCATACAGTAAAAGGGGTGAGAGGGGCTACCAGCAAGGACGGGTCCCCAAAATACTTCTTTTGTGTTTGTTGCGCTCCTCAATTTTGAACACAAACTTCAAAACAATAAGAAATGAACCGGGTCTATCTGTTCCTGCCCGTTCGTTGGTTCTGTCGCACACTTGCCTTCCTTCTCTTCCTTGCCCTTTTACATGCTACTTTTATGCACACCACGCCGTGCCATCCTCGCACCTGTCCCTGTCCAGCAATGACTCTCTATTTTGCTTTCGCTCTCCAATGCCTCAACATGACTACTTTCCGTACTCTTGTAGCTACAGTAGTGAGTTGCAGTTTGCCTCATGTGAGGCCAACTGATCATCGAGAAAGTATGTACAAGTACATGTATATACTGTAATACTATACGTGTCACGAATATGCTTGTTGTACAGTACAAACATCCAACTTCCCTTACCACCTTGTACTGTATGATATCAATATACCGACAGGGTTGCACAGTTCATCTCATTCAGAACTGCGACTGCAACTGCAACTGCAACTGCAACTAGCCGTAAATACTGGAAGAGTTGAGGGGAGGTAAAAATGTGTGTTTGTGTATGTGTGCAAATAGGGCATCAACTACAGATGTTGTCGATGATGCAGAGGGTATGTGCGAGAGCAGTTCAACGTCACTGGCCGACTTTACATCTGCAACAAACCGGCAGCTAGCCTACCAATATCTCCAACTCCACCACCTCTTGCTCGCTTTTCTTTTGTTTCTCTGCTTCATCCTTGTCACTCACATCCACGCCCCACACCTGCATCCACTTCCCCACCGGCGGTCACACAGGCGTGTGTGCACCCCCTCCTGGGAGCCGCCTGCACGTTTTGCGCTCATTCCACAATTGCGTGCGCGCGCGCAACAGTTTCCACCACCTCTCCCTCGTCCTCCGTTCAAACTTTCCTCCCGCACGCACCCACATCTCCCCCATCATCTTCCTTCTCTTCTCCAAATCCTTCAACACCGCGAGCTACTTTCCGAGGTTGGACTTTTTCATTTGGTCCAGTAGAGGCCCAAAGGCTACATCGTCTTCGTTGACTCGTGACGGCTTTGTACCCTTTTGTACACGGTATTCCGTCGCCTGTCGCTGCTGCTGTTCCGCCTGCATCACCGGAACACTCTGGTTGCCCTGCGGCACCGGCGTATACTGCCCCATCATCCCCATCCGCTGCATTCCATTCATCCCGTTCCCAATCCCATATCCCCCCCGAGCCCCTCCTGCCATGCTCTGTTGCTGCATTTGATACAACGCAACCTGCTGGTTATGCGCCATCGACTGGTACGCCGCCATTGTCTGATACGCCGCCATTTGCTGCTGCTGCTGCTGCTGCATAGCCATTGAATTGTACATATGCTGCTGCTGCTGATGCGGATGCTGCTGCTGCTGTTGTGCATGCGCCTGTTGCGGATGCCCGTACATAGCCATCTGCATATTTGTTCCATCCACCCCAAAACCCGACCGCTGCTGCTGCGCATTCCCAGCCCCGGCCATGATGCCCTTGACATTGGCGACGCGATCGTCCACCGTATGCTCAAACGTCGCCTGCTGCATCATTCCCGGCACACCTCCTCCCGCCCCGTACACTTGCAACGCCATATTGTGCGGCGCCCCCCCGCCCGCGTTTGCAGGCCTGTCGGAGCTACCCACGCCAAACTCGATACCGAGCAGGTCTGCAAGCGGATCAAACGGTTTAGGCGCCGACGCAGGCTCGGGCACCGAAGGCAGCACGTCCGTCTCGTCCTCCTCAGACGACTCCTCCTCTGTCGATGACGACACCACAGAGGAAGAGGAAGAGGACGAAGAGGGCGGCGGCGGCGGCGTGCGCGGTCGTGGCGGCGGCAGCGGCTCGGGTTCTTCTTCCGAGTAGTATTCGGGTTCAGGCTCATAATAGTCCTCGGGGACAGGTTCGGGTTCAGGCTCGGGCTCGGGCTCGGGCTCAGGCTCGTCATACTGCTCCTCATCAGAGAATTGTGGCTCCTGTTGCGCTTCCTCCGAGGGTCCATTGTCAATATAGTCTTGCATGGAGTCCATGAGTTCCAGGGAGACGGTCCCAAGTTCCGGAGCTTGCCACTTTGCCTGCAAGGACTTTGCATTTTCGAAAAACGATTGCGCATTGGTTACAAGTGCGACGAAGCGTTTATACACGTCGAGAGCAATGACGGCAGTCGGAGAGTCGAGCTCAAAGAAGAGCTCGAGAAGATGGATCACACCCTCCTGCAAAGTAATCCAAAAGATGGTTAGGTCGCGCAGAATCATTGTAAACGCAGGAATGGCCACAGGCGTATAACGTGTCGCACCCGTGATCTGCAGATCGAGCAGGGCATCGACAGTGTCCATAACAACCGGCAACGCGGCGAGCAGATCCTCAATCGAGGCGTTGCGGTAGCAGCCGGTGATAGAGGGGTCATCCTCTTTCGACTTGCCGGGCGGGAAATGCACGGCGGCCTTCATGGCAAGCCACTGCTCAATGTAGGCGCCATAGGTCTTGATGAAGCCCATGTGGGTCATGCCGTCGGTGGTGCTGTCGGCGAAAAAATCCATTTTGAAGACGGAGCGATTGTCCTGTGCAATGTGCTCAACAAACTTCTCATTACCGTCGCGAAAGATGTGATGAAAGATTGTCTGCGCCTTGACAACCACCACCCACTCACTTCCTGACATTCTCTTCCTTAAATGGTAATAAATCCCGCCCGCCGGACTCTCCCGGTTCGATATACTCCCGCCCCACCTCAGGCCCTCCATAATCACCCTCACATGCTTGCCCTTTGGCGCTGCCAGGTCATGATTCGTGGCCTTGACGCACACAATCTTCCAGTTATCCTGCTTGGCTGCCGCCATGGTATTCTTCAAGGTATCCTTCAACTTGCCCTGCACATTATTCTTCCCCTTACTCGACAGATACATCTCTCCGGCCCCTCCCGTATCCCCAAATCCCCCTCCTCCCCCTCTCTCCCCTCTCCCCCCCCGACTCGATGCATATGCACTCGTCAAGTACGGATTCTCCACCTTTCCTCCATTCGTTGTCATCCCCCCTCGACTAAACGTCGGCATCTGCTGCTGCATACCTCCTCGACTAAACGTCGGCATCTGCTGCGGCATACCCCCTCCACCCCCACCCCCACCTCCACTCCTACCCTTCCCTCCACCTCCACCTCCACTCCCTCCTCCCCCACCACTCCTCCCTCCTCCACTCACCCCACTTTCCATACCCGCCGCAAACGACTCATACGCCCCCCTACTCCTGTGCCCCTCCTCCGCAGGCCGCCGCGGCGACACCTCCCTCGGCATACGCGGAACCGGCAACGCCGTGGACGACGCCGCACGCGGCCCACCGGGACGCCCGGATCGGTAATCCTCGTACGACATTGCCACACGCGCGTGCACACCAGGCGTGTGCGTCCCCCCACCGCCTTGGACAAAGCCGCGCGCGCACCACACACACACACAAATACACACAAGCCGCGCGACGCAAACGGCGAGAGAGAGAGAGAGAGAGAGAGAGAGAGAGACGTACACCACAAACGTGCGCGCGACACAGGAAGGGCAGACAAATGTGCGCGCGGCAGGAGCGTACAGAGAACGCGGTGGAGAAACGAGAGGGGGGGGGGAGGGGGAAGGGAGGGAGGGGTAGAGAAGGAAGGAAGGGAGGAGTTGAGAAGGAAGGAAGGGAGAGGGGAGTGGAAAGGACTTTGGAGTTTGTAAGGGCAGGGAAGCGGGAGGGGCAGGTGGAGGCGAATGAAAAGAGGGGAGCAGAAAGGGGGTGGGGGCAGAGGGAGTATGAAGATTGGTTTCGGGGGGGGTGGGAGCGAATTGAGGTAAGTGAGGAATGAGAAGGCGGGGGGCGAGGAGGGGGGAGGGTCAAAACGAAAAAAGGAATTACAGTGAACGTGAGGTCATTGCTGTCAGGTGGCAGTGGTATACAGCGGAGGCAGGTGGGTGTGGGAGCAGAGGGGAGGAGAGGGAGGAGAGGGAGGAGAGGGAGAAGAGAGAGGGAATGGCAGGGAATGGCAGGGAATGGGAGAGGGAGCGGCGGAGTTTGAGTGGGTGTGGGCGCAAAAGTTTGTAACATCCTGGGCGGTCGCATGGATGTGCGGGAAAAAAGAACGGACTGGGAGGGGCGTGGGTAGACCCAAGGGAAGTCTGTGGTTGGCTGTACGGAGCGTAAGGGTCTGACACTGGCGCGTGAGGGCGGGAGTGAGTGAGTGGGACCGGAGGAGGAGGGAGTAGTGTATGGTGGGATTGCGAACATGGTTTTTTGAGTGCAGTACTACACGGAGTGAAGATTGAACGAAGGGAAGGATGAGGGCAAGGTGGGGAAAGTGGTGAGGGTAGTTGGGAGTTGATGCAATACGATGTGGAGAGTGCGGGGGCGGGAGGAAGGGAGGAAGGGAGGAAGGGAGGACTCGTCAGAATCAGACAGGACTCGGCAGTGGTCATTGCATTGTGCTGCAGCGGCAAGAGATCCATCATTGAGAGAGACGTGTTGCTTTTCTCGTTTGTCAACATGCAGCACCCGACTTGGCACAAAACACATTGGTCCCTGGTCGGCAAGGAGAGAAGTAAGAGACTGTGGCCTGGGCGGGACACTGTCTCACACTTTAATCATCAAGTCGGAATCGAAAAGAAAGGTGTGATGCGGACAAACAGCGTGCGAGCGCGCACGCACGCTCAAATGTTCAATTACATATGTAATTGAATGCAGAAGAGAGGGGGCAAACTTTTCGTCTCTCTCTTATGCTGTCAGCCGCCTCAATCAACACCCCACTGTTTTTGCACCATTTGTCCATTCTCCTCACTCCACACCTCATCTGCCTTTCTGTCAAATCCATTCCGTCGCTTCAATTCTTCCCCCCCGCCTCTGCATGTTCCGATCCCCTTTTCTTTCTGCTACTCCTGTGTATCCTTCCTCCCTTTCCCTCCCACACCCTCTTGCTTCCTCGCTCGTCCGCGGTCCGCGCGTTCATCGGTCTGAGAATCTCAGTGCTTGTTGAGTTGCGCGCGATCCTTTGTGTCCGCTTTTCCCCCCCTCGTGCATCATCATGGCCATGGTGTCGGACGAGCGTGCCCTGGCCAAGATGAAGGACGAGGACTTTGTCTTGTCTCCATTCGATGGCATTGAGAAGGGCGCCGTTTTGCAGGAATGTCGCATCTTCAATGACCTGCAGCTCAATACCCAGCGTTGCGAGCAAGTCCTTGTCCGCTTGCTTTATCTCGTTGGTCAGGGCGATAGTCTTTCGTCGGAGGAGGCCACCCTGGTTTTTTTCTCCGTCACGAAACTCTTCCAAGCCAACGAGCCATCGCTGCGTCGTCTGGTGTATCTGGCCATCAAGGAGCTGGCCCACACCGCCGAGGAGGTCATCATAGTCACCAACTGCCTCACCAAGGACATCAACTCGGACGTGGACATGTATCGCGCCAATGCCACGCGTGTGCTGTGCAAGATCACTGACGCACAAATGGTGCAGCAGATTGAGCGCTACCTCAAGCAGGAGATTGTCGACCGCAACCCGGTCGTTGCCTCGGCCGCCCTCGTCTCCGGCCAGCAGCTCATCATGCACAACAAGGGCGATGTCGTCCGTCGCTGGGTCAATGAGGTCACCCAGGCCCTCGACCACAAGTCGTCCATGGTTCAGTACCATGCCCTTGCGCTCTTGTACCTCATCAAGCAGCACGATCGTTTGGCCGTGTCCAAACTTGTGCAAAACATGTGCCGGCAGGGCGTGCGCTCGCCCATGGCCACCGTGCTCTTGGTTCGGTACGTGGCGCGTATTATTGCCGAGGAGCCTGCTCCGCGAGGGGGGCAGCAGGGCTATCATGAGCCGCGGCCGTTTTTCGACTTTTTAGAGGCGTGCTTGAAGCATCGGAGTGATGTGGTGATCTATGAGGCCGCGCGCGCAATCGCGGCGTTGCCGGATGTGACGCCAGGCGAGTTGCAGCCGGCGGTGTCTATTCTGCAGCGGTTTTTGGTGCAGCCCAAGCCGTCGCTGCGCTTTGCGGCGATTCGTACGCTTAATGCGATTGCATCGACCATGCCACTTGCCGTGACGTCGTGCAATGCGGATATGGAGGTGTTGATTGCAGATCAGAATCGGTCCATTGCGACGCTGGCGATCACGACGTTGCTGCGGACGGGGTCGGAGAATTCGATCGAGCGGCTGCTCAAGCAGATTCAAACGTTTTTGTCGGATATAGCCGACGAGTTTAAGGTCAAGGTGGTGAGCGCGATTCATGCGTTGTGCGTCAAGTATCCGAGCAAGTATTATGCACTGATGAACTTTTTGGGCAATGCGCTGCGCGAGGAGGGCGGCTTTGAGTTTAAACGCGCCATTGTGGACGCGTATCTAGGCCTCATGGAGAAGATCCCAGAGAGCAAGGAGACGTGCCTGTCGCATCTGTGTGAATTTATTGAGGATTGTGAGCACACCCAGCTTTCCACGCGCATCTTGCATCTGCTGGGCAAGGAAGGACCTGCCATGCCGGAGCCGGGCAAGTATATTCGGTACATTTACAATCGGCTGATACTGGAGAATGCAACCGTGCGCGCGGCGGCCGTGTCGGCGCTTTCGAGTTTTGCGAGCGAGAGTGCATCGGATGCGTTGCGCAAGTCGGTTGCGGTGCTTTTGCGTCAGTCGCTCATGGATAGTGACGATGAGGTGAGGGATCGTGCGACCTTTTTCTCGAAATCGCTTGGGCTGGAGGCGTATCAGAAGAAGACGGAAGAAGAGGTGGACCCGACTCGGGTGACAGAGCTGCAGGAAAGTACCAAGCATCTGCTTACGCTTCCGTGCCCAATCGTAAACCTGGAGGCTGAGCTGCTCATGTATGTGGCATCGGGCAACATGGAGTCGCCTTTTGATATTGACAAGGTATCCAAGGCTGCCATGACGCCGGCAGCAGGTGCAGGGCCGGTGTCTGGTCTCGGGGACACGGCGGGAGCGGGCGGCATGGGCATTGGCGGGTTGCGCGGCTCCCAGCCACCGGCGGACCTGGCGGGCGAGGTGATGAAGGTTCCAGACTTTGCGGACATGGGGCGACCGTTCAAGTCGTGCGAGCCCAAGGACCTCACGGAAGCCGAGACGGAGTATACGGCCAAGGTGATTGTGCATCTGTACCGATCGCACTTGATTTTGGAGTTTCTGTGCGTCAACACGCTCAACGACCAACTCTTGGAAAACGTGTTTGTACAAGTGGATACATCGGGGGCAGCCGGGCTAGGCGGGATGAGGATTGTGCCGTCGGCGCGGCTTGCGTATGGAGAACCGGCGCGCAATTATGTGTTGATCGAGAGGACAGAGGATGGGGAGTATCCATTGGGCGAGCTGGCATGCACCCTCAAGTTTTTGGTCAAGGATGTGGACACGGCGACAGGAGAGGCGGACGAGGAAGGGTATGAGGACGAGTATGGACTGGACGCGCTGCCGCTGACCATTGGACAGCTGATGGCCAAGCCTGCAGAGTTGCCAGCATCGTTTAAAGCTGCATGGGAAGGGCTGGGGCCCGAGCATGAAGTGGCAGACAGCTTTGAGTTGGAGCAGCATGATAATGTGTCGTCAGCAGTAGGGGCAGTGATGGAGTTGTTGGGCATGGCGGCATGTGAAGGGACGGAGAAGGTGAATGAGCGGGCGAGGGGGCATATTCTGTTGATGACCGGAGTGTTTGTGCCGGGAGTGCAGGTCATGATGCACGCACGGTTCCAGGTGGCGGCCGAGTGTGTGGGGTTGGAATTGGTGCTTCGGAGCGAGGACGAAGGAGTGGCGGAGATTCTCGCCAACTCGATTTCGGGGACGGATTAAGGAGGGGTTGGTGTGTTGGTTGGTCGATTGGTTGGTTGGTGGGTCGGTTGGTCGATTGGTTGGTTGGTGGGTCGGTTGGTGGGTTGGTGGGTCGGTTGGTGGGTTGGTGGATCGGTTGTGTAAGATGTATAGTTGGGTGAAATTGTGGTAAAGAAGAGGCTGTGTGTTTGTTGCTTTTTGAAGCGGTCGAGGGTGAGGAGCAGAGTGGTGAAGCGGGACGGACCAGGGGGGGGCGAGGAAAGGATAGTTAGTGAGGCGATGCAATTGGAACCTGTCGCATGCGATAGATTCAGGGGGATGCGAGGTCACCAATAGCGTATGGTCTTGCAATGATTTTGATGTTGCGCGATCCGCATGGCGATTGGGCTTTGTTGTGTACACGTGTAGTCGCAAAGAGGCGATTCTTGAATTCTTCCCTCATTTTCATTCCTCGCTATGATGCACCCACGCATTCTTTCGTTCCGCCCGCACTCGTTCGCTCCCTTCTCTCTCTTTGACGACCTCGTTGCTCTCCTTTCGCCCTTTCCTCTCTCTCCTCTCGCTCCTCTCTCTCGTCTCTCTCCTCTCTTGCCTCGCTCAATTCCGCAAAACCTTGTCACTCCGCTTTTGCCCTTGTTTGCACGCCCGATCTGATCATTCTTCCTCACCGCTGTTTTCCACCACACGCAATCCATGAACGCTCCGCGCCTCCTCCCCTGCGCCTCCCGCCTCACACTCCCCGTCCTTTGTTCCCGTTCCCCATGCCCACCCTTCACCTCTCCTGCCCTGACCCTGCTGCGCCCCCTGTCCAACCTCCCGCTCTCTCGCCCAACTCCAAGTCCGCGTCACCCTCCTCCCCCCCTCTCTCCCTTGTCCCCGCTTCCCTTTCTCCTCGCGGCCGCCGCTTCGGGAGCCACTCTCACCCCGCTTGTTCTCGCCGATCACCCCTCCGCTCCGTCCCCCGCCCCGTCCTCCGCCCCCCTCGCCGCCAGCATCCTGGATCTGGACCCAGCCCTGTCCCCGTTGTCCTCCACAGAGCTGTCCACGGGCGTTGTCTTCCCGGTCTCGTTGTCCGACGGGCATCAGCTGCTGGGCACGGGCGTGCGTCTTATGGGTGGCCTTGTGCGCGTCTATGCACTGGGCGTGTATGTGAGGAAGGAGGAGGTCAGGGGGGGGTTTCACGAGTGGAGAGGGTGCACTGCTGAGGAAATCGCAGATGCAGACCCGCTGTGGGAACGCTTGGTGGAAGGAGGAGGTAAGGGAAAGGGAGGGGGGGGAGGAGAGATGGAGAGGGTGTTTCGAATGGTGGTGGTGAGGGAGGTTGGAGGGAAGCATGTTGGCGATGGGTTTGTCAGGGGGTTGAAGGGAAGGGTGAGGAAGCAGGCGAAGGAGGGGAGGTGTAGGGGGAAGGCAGGGGAGAAGTGGGTGGGGC